>JAQBSW010000950.1:22500-158602 GCA_029291075.1 Eudiplozoon nipponicum
CAAAGCTAAACAACCAATCTGATCTGTGTTTACATATACGATATTTTATCAGTAGCCGTCCTTACAAAGAGGTACGAACATGTTATAACTTCTAAATGATGACTACTAAAGCCATTCGAAAAGCTTTGTAATTAGTTAAATATCGCAAACATCTTGGTTTCCGACATTGTGATTCGTCGATATTGTTGGTGAGTTGGCTAAGACACCCATTCTGCTGAGGAAGTGCAAAATTGCTTTAATCGTGTGCCTGCCTTATTATTTATTTAATTTAAGATTGCAATCCTGATGTCTTGTTGCCTTATTGTCGCCATTTAACTACTTGAGCAGATAACTATATTGTAGCGCAATATCGTGGCACATGTCTGATCTGTGCGGCCGAAGAAGTTACCACCAATTGATATCGTAATACTCCGCAATCAAATTTAAAAAAAAATCTATTGTAACAAGTATTCCTGAAGTAAGTGGAAGAGTTGTGGAAATTGAGAGAGAGCCGGTAAGAAAAAGGGGGAGATAGAGGGATGGAGGAGTGTGTGTAGATGGAAGAGCGAGTTGCAACACCGGTATTAGCGACTCATTGTCATGGATTTCCTGAACGATTACGGCGTTTTCTACTCGGTAGTGGAAATGCTTAATGTTGGCATTCTGTTAAAAAATGGTCTCTTTTAGTAGGCCTGTTACAATTGAATAATCGGACTGTGTTTTTAGTTGCATATGCCCTTTTTTGATTGGCTCTGCCGTTCGACTACAATGTTTCTTTGATCCCCACCTTATTTCACTGCCGTCGATGCAGTATAATGAGGTCTTTGTGATACGCATCACAGTGGAGCTAAAAATGTGAAATTGGCTTGTTGACAAGCGAATAAGAGCGTTCTATTAGCTGAAGAGTTAAACAAACACCATAGGTGGTTAACTTATTAAGGAAGCGCCCGTTTGATATGGGTTAAATTTATTAAAAATTGTCTGTGTGTCAGTTTATAGTTTTAGTTTACGACTGTGATAAATAGAAATCGGCTGCCAATATTTTTACGAATTTGTCGACAATCTCGAACAACTCTACTCATATCGGCATTACAGTAATGCAGCCGAAGTGTAACCTTGAATGCTTCAACCAGTAATGAGTCTATACCGCATCGGACGGTGTGCAATCATCTTATCTACTGAGTCGTGTAGATTTGATAAGTGAATTCTGGAAACTGCAGGCAACTTCATTTCTGATTCTGCTGTTCTTTCTTCAATTTCCTCCTCTTATCAAGCTAACAAACGCTCTTGTAGTTGCCATGATTTTTTTTTGATTTTGATCATATTACAGTGTCCAATGTCGAATTGCCAAATATCGGAAATAGTTCAAGTGAACTACCAATTATTAAACCTTGGCTAGGTTTTCATGTCAGCGAATTTAACGCGCGGACAACAAAAATTCTAGCACGTACGTTGGATAAATTAAAAACCGATATAAATTGCGTATCAGAAATTAGAATGCAGGATCCTACTAGTATTTCAGAAACAGGTGTACCATCTGTAACTTGCGTTATTGGCTTCGAAATTTGTTTCCTTGGGAATCTTCTGAAACCGGCTAATATGGTGTTGGTATTGGCCTTAGCTTGCAAGCTGAATCTGGTTTAACTTAATGTATCCCAGGAAGCAACCGACTTTGTACAGAAAACTTGAAGATACCCACTAAAATAATGCCAATATATATATATATGCATTCATAGACAGAAATATCTGTTCTGGAAACCGGTTGGCCAAAGCTAATCACAACGTCAACAGTGGCACGCACTTTTCGGTTACAATTGAGATACAGTGACAGATAAGCTTTACGCTTAATGCGTAAAGATATTGGTGAATCATTCTTGGATAGCGTTGCACCACTCGAAATCCTCTAAATCCCGGACGACTGTAGACTCAAGTAGATCATGTAGCCATTAGTTATAGATTGCGAGGTTGCGTCCAGATATGGCGATCTAGATTGCACTCACATTTTTCAGAAAGCTAAATATAAATACACACAATTGGGTAAACTCTAACAATAACTTTTCTTCGAAAAGTATGGAGACTTTTCCAAAATCGATGTTAGCTGGACCTGATGGTGTAAATTTGAACTATGGATGTAGATTAAATCGGTTAATAACACTGTTGGTATAACTGTATGCGACGTTATAGAATCCCGTAGAAATAGTAATACTTCTCTGAAAAGTATGTCTAGATTTTCCAAACTAGATGCCAAATTGCTACTAGCTCAGATTATAATGACAGTAATTGAGTTATTGGACGCCAACTTATGCACAATCAGATAGTCCATCTTGAATACATGTATTGCAAGTATTCGCATTAGGCAATTGTCGAATTTTGATACAACAGATCGAACATAATTAAAAATTATGAATGAAACAGTAAATATCTTTAAGACTAATTTAATAACCGATGACATTTGTTGTCTTGATAGGTGGGCTGTTAAACACTGTTAGTGTCGCCAATATTCATTCTACCATTTCTTGGGCTGACTATCTTGTGCACGCTGGTCGTCATCAGCGAAAATACACTAGCATTTAAAAGCGGCTGTTTCACTTCTGCATAGCCATAAAGTAAAATGATTTTTTGATTATTTTAATATTCATTAGTAGGTTGTACAGAACAGTACATTGATTTAGACTATTTAAATTGAGGTCTCTTTCTTATAGATGGTCTTCCGGTAAAGCAGACGAGAGAAATCTGCTGGAAGCATCTTGTTTTAAGGCGCCAGTGGCCAGGGCTTCCTTAAGCAATTGTATTTACCCTCCGCGGCTGCTACGTTTTCCCTTATTTGGTCATCACCTGTTTAACATTAGGCGCTTTCTGTACAGTAAATAACTTCAAAACCTCACACCGAATAAGACGGTTCTATCTCTGTAATACCCATAAGGTCCATTTTAACTTTTTTGGTATGTCTAGCTTGGACTCGTTGGTCCTTAGGCCGGGAATATCTGTGACTGCGAGCTGATGCCTAATTAATTAGTCACTTGGATCTGTGGTTGTATTAATTTAACACATAATGACGGGTTAGTTCAGCTGGGCTTTTCTGTACCACTACTAAGAGGATTGCATATACTATTGGATGTACAAACATCATTGGATGAACAAAATTTTGGTGCTCCTGTCGATTGCTGTAATATTTACCATTTTAAGCCTTGATAACATTCCAGATGGAAGGTGCCTAACGACGCCTACTTTATACTTGGACAGCACCATCGTGACCATTAGCAGAAGTCATTTTGGTTTTCTTCGTAGGCCTATAAATGTTTCAGTTTGGCCATATACACTCTGAGGCTTGGATCTCGGTTTATATATATATATATATATATATATATATATATATATACATTTATGCACGTACATCTGAAATCTAGTTAGATATTTTTCATATATTTTTTTAATTTTTTTAGGCTAGTATTTGTTTGAACGACCAATGTTATCGGAAAACAGATGCTGTTCTGCTGGTAAGTGGTGATAATTCAACTGACTTTTCTGTGCTTCAAGATTCATCGAGGAACACCGGTGATAAAGACGAAAGATTCGGGGTCAAAAATTCTTCAAGGTATTTGAGCATGGTCTGCAGTAAAATTTATATTTCTATAATGAGAATCTATTTATTTGTGGCTAGTTGATTTGCACAAAATAAGTCATTGAGCTAGATATTAACATATGCTTCGTAAATTTGCTTGCTATACTACCTTTTCTCATTAATATCTGACTTGTCATTATAGAAATTTGTGGCATGATAACTGGCTGGCCCTTACAACCCCCACAGACGGCCGTTACACAAGTAGTATCGGGAGTATCACGATACTGTCATTCGATCTCGTGGAAGGTCTTGATTTCAGTTTTACTAATCAGTCAACACTTTTTGTTAGATTAGGAGTGGCAGAATGAGAGCAAGCATGCCAGACTTAAAAGGCATGTTTCATTTGCCTAGGAAAAGTTTTGCTACTGAGGAACCGGAGGAAAACTGAATTTAAATCAGTCTTGCACGCTGGGAATAAGTGATAGCTTGTTCTTCTACGGCCAACACAAGTGTTTTATAGTTTTGCGCAATCTGCTACTACTACCACCACCACCACCGCCACTACTAATACTACTAATACTATAGCTTCTATTGTTACTACAACCAATTCTACTGCTACTGCTTTTTACTGCTACTATTACTTCTTCTTATTCTACTACTACCACTACTACTACTACTACTACTACTACCACTACTACTACTTATACTACTGAGGTTACGGTCACTAATATTACTACGACCACGTCTACTACTACAAAATAAAAATGTGTGCCAATGGATCACTGCCGTATAACCATGAAATTCATAGCAGTATATAGGTTGCTAATGAACACTAGACCATCAGTTCCTAGTGAGAGATTGAGACTATTAGTTCTACGTCTTATCATTTGTGTGCCTAGTATTAAAAACTAAAAGCGCTAATTGATCACCAGTAAAGTCCAACGAGCCATTAGGGAGGTAACCATCAAACTACGGGTATGGTATTGTCACGAGTTCTGAGGTGCCAACACGGTACTTGACAACACACATGATATTAGATTAAAGCCGGCGAAACGGCATCGGATGCCGCATGCAAAACTAACTATCCTTAAGCCCAATCTAGTTATTCAGACGGTGTTTCCTTGTATATTGTCGCTGCTAAATGGATATTGAAAGGCGAGTAGTGAAGATGTCGCCTTGGTAGTGGAACAGAATTCTTGCTGGAATCCAAACAGTGGATTCCAATTGTATTAGTCGATTCTCGATTTGTCCTGTGGCCAAACTAGCATTTTGCTCATACTATTCAATTTGTCTGCCAAATTAAAGTGAAATTTTGAGGTGTGTGTTGGCTTAAAAGATACATTATGTTGCTAATTACTACTGTGGAAAATAGTTCTAGATTTAATTCTCCATATTTCAGATAGTCTGCTGTCCCAGGCTGATAAGTGTCATTTGTGTTGACCATCTAATTTTGGGGTGCCATTGTCTAAAGTTTCTTTAATAGCCAACGCTTTGTCTCACCCTATGACACGTTTACTCTCATTCCATCAGTAACTATGTAGCACTTAAAATTGGCTGCCAAGTGAAACCGAATTCGAGACTTTAAATGATGTAGATGGGATTTGTTCGAATATTGCCGACAAAGTACTTTCTATCAGGCCTTGTTGAAGTTAATTGTGGAGAATATTGATTTCTATTCGTGTAATGTGTTCATTTTATCACTATGCAATTGTCAATTAAAATCATGTAGATTTTCGAAAAAATGAATTCCTTATGTGGGGCGGAATGCCTTGCTATTAGATGTGGTTGTAATGACTTGGAACTCTGCTATAAGACTAGTATGGAACTCTTCTTATTGACCGTTTTTAAAGGCACCGCAAAATTGACGTATAACAAAAATAGAAAAACACCAAGTTTTATTTATATTTAAATCTATTTGCTATTGCACTATATTTCCTCGCATAGTAACCGACCAATCAGTACTATTGATGATGTTGAATGCCATTCATTCGATGATTTTGACTACCGTTTGAAGAAAATAAACCAGTCAAGCAATAGTCAAACTTTAGTAGATGGTGTCGACTGGGCTAACTCATCAACTTGGCCGAGGAATATGTCTAGTCCAATTGGGTGTAGTCTAGGCGTTAATGCTTCCTCTTCTAGTAGTTGTGACAAATACTCACAAATTGACGACATTCGATGTGGAAAACGATTTACAGAAGATGCGTTATTGTGGGGCTCAGTCGGGTCGTCGTCACTGGCTTCAGTTTCTTCATTAGTAGGCATGCATGCCTCTATTCGTCAACGAAGACGCATTCTTCTTCGTCATCGCAGTAGGTTCTGTATGCTATTGGCTGGAGGAATGCCGGATAAAACACTGAAGCAAAGTGCAGAGGGTCTACTGTCAGCCTGCCTTCGGTCCGGCCTATTTAGCTGTTTAAGTAAAACTATCCAGACAACTCACATTGCAAATGGTAACGGCTTCAACTCCGAAGTGTCTCGAGACACGGATCAATCTGTTTCTGTTGCTAATACAGTAACTTCTTCTTCTTCACAAGCCAGTATGAGTGGTTGTGATTATCCAGCTAAGGCAAGTGCTCTTTTAACGACAATCGCTACTATTAATGGCAAAAATGATGCTAATAATGCGCGTACACGCATGGATGGTGGCAGTGGCGCGCTGTTAAACAACTACAAATCGGATAGCGGAACTGCGGATACAGTAAAGCAGCCGAACATCGAAGAGCTGGAGAATTGCGTGTGGACTCTCAGAGATGCCTCGGATATAGCGCTTTCGATGGATCTAATCACTTTATGCACATGTTATGCATTACTTAATCAGGTCAGTGCTACCACATTAATGCATTTTTCAATAAAATAACATTTAAACATGATGAGGGAATGAAAACTTATTTTATTGCAGAATTATTTTTGGAAATTAAAATTATTAAATGTCGTCTGATATAAGGCATGCTTTCTAAACGTTAAGATGACAACTATACACTACATAACAGTTAAATACTGTTTGTTGCGAAGAGCTAATATATATGCAAGTATGTAATAGGTGTTGCGAACCTAGTAACAAATTAGTTCAGTTGTGACCAGAAGGATACACCAAAAACAGCATGAACGGAAAGTATAATCTCATGCACATTCGTTTCATGATTACTGGCGACTCATCAGTAGGAAACGGTATTACGCCCTTTAACCACTATATATTTTGGTCAAGAATGTGGGATAATAGGACGGTACCGTCCTACTGGTGAGTCGCTAGTAAGCACGAAACGAATGTGCTTGAGATTATACTTTCCGTTCATGCTGTCTTTGGTTTATCCTTCTGGTCACAACTGAAATAATTTGTCACTAGGTTCGCAACACCTAATACATAACTACACACTACCTTCGTACTGATTAGGCAAGTTCCTCAGTTGACGCAAACACTTCTCTTTAACTCACAGTGTCAATTAAATTATTACACGGGTTCCAAAGCCATAGCCTTTTGATGGTGTCTGAATTTAGCAAAAGGTGCATAACTTTTGGTTACGTTTAGATATGAAGGAGTTTGGATGAAATTTCACATTTTCAGTCTCTGTTTTGCTATATTTTGTATGATGAGTTGTGGATTGTTGACGATACCCGGAAGAGAGCATAGAAATTTGTCTGCTGAAAAGAGGAACTGGTACCAATCTTGTCATAGACGCAACATTGATTAGGTCATTACTCTTTCTTTGCTAAATAAAGTATTTATGGGTTACCTCACGAGATTGGAATAGGACTAGATAATATAAATACACTCGTTGCAAAATCCTGCCAGGTTAGATACTCAGATGTTAGTAAATTCAAAAATTGAATTAAAGTAAGAACAAAGAAATAGATGAAGGTCAATAATAAACATTTAGAAAAATAATTATCGAAAGGAAGATAATTATAATGATTTAAAGAAAAGATGAGGTTTAATTTAAACGTTCATTAAACAGGATGACACTCTATATGAGACCTAAGCTTTTAGGTATATTAATAAACCAAATTATAGAGGATAAAATTATGAAACTATCGTAAAATTATACAAGTGTGTATTAAGTAATGTGTGCCTAGTAACAAACGAGTTTAAGTAGGGCCAGAAAGATTTATCAATATGTGCATAAACGAAAGATATAGTCTGATGTTCACATGCGTACACACTTGTATAGAAGGTTGCACTGTCCACCTGTCCCACATTTATTGACCAAATATATAGTGGGTATAGGGCGTAGTACCGGCTCCTACTGGTGAATCACCAGTTAGCACGAGCCACATGTGAAAATGAGATTGTGTCTTTCGTTCCTATTGACTTTAGTATACCTTTATGGTCCTTTTTGAACAAATTTGTTACTAGGTACGCCATACCTAATACACAAAGGTTTTTACTGATGCCTCAGAATCTGATATCGCAAACAGATGATGCTCATTACCTTCAATTGGCCGATCGTTTATTATTATGAAAACTGAATGCAAAATTCACTTTGAAAAATGGAATAGGCTTTAAGAGAAAATCTCGAGAATACAGTTTCTTCGGCATCCCTGAACAGTTTCTACCGTTATCAACAAGCAAAACACCAAGTCATTCTGTTTCTCGGGGAACAATCTAAGAAATCTTCATAGTTAAGTTGTCTCATATTTAAAGCATTGTCTATTAGTGTACTCCGTTGGTGACGCAATCTCTTTCGTGTGGTATGGAAGGATAAGCATTCCAATGAGATATTCTTATCTTTTAGTGAGAATTTGTCGCAATGAAGTTGATCATAGCCATTGTTTTGAAATAAACATCACTGATCAATTTCCTAGATTAAGTTAGAATTCGCCCTCCAGACACTGGTATCTTTACACAAAGCAGCTCATCACCAGAAGCCGGGACTACTTTTGAGGCTCAAATTGTGATACACTGATTACAATTCAAGAGTTTTACGTTTGAATCAACCAGACTGTAGTTGCTGCCATCCTTTCATGCAGCTTTAGTTTATATTTATGTATTTGTCTCTTTATGTATTTATCTGTTTGTATGTATGCATGTATGTATGTATGTATGTATGTATGTATGTATGTATGTATGTATGTATGTATGTATGTATGTATGTATGTATGTATTTATGTATGTATGTATGTGTGCATGTATGTATGTATGTATGTATGTATGTATGTATGTATGTATGTATGTATGTATGTATGTATGTATGTATGTATGTATGTATGTATGTATGTATGTATGTATGTATGTATGCATATTTGTATGTATGTATGTATGTATGTATATATGTATGTATGTATGTGTATGTATGTATGTATGTATGTATGTATGTATGTATGTATGTATGTATGTATGTATGTATGTATGTATGTATGTATGTATGTATGCATGCATGCATGCATGTATGTATGTATGTATGTATGTATGTATGTATGTATGTATGTATGTATGTATGTATGTATGTATGTATGTATGTATGTATGTATGTATGTATGTATGTATGTATGTATGTATGTATGTATGTATGTATGTATGTATGTATGTATGTATGTATGTATGTATGCATGTGTGTATGTATGTATGTGTGTATGTATGTATGTATGTATGTATGTATGTATGTATGTATGTATGTATGTATGTATGTATGTATGTATGTATGTATGTATGTATGCATGTATGTATGTGTGTATGCATGCATGCATGTATGTATGTATGTATGTATCTCTATATCTATGCATGTATTTATATATGTATGTATGTATGTATGTTTGTATGGTTATATGTATATATGACTGGCTAAATTTACTAAAGCAAATTCTCGATTTTGTCGCGATTTTAATTTAGGACAACGAATTTCTTCTTCCAAATCGATCTTTCAAGAAGATTAGTAAGAGTAAAATATCTGGTGCTGTGCGAGCCTTGAAACAGCAGTCGGTGAGAGATCAGGCTGCAGTAGACAGTAGTTATGTCCAACCACCGTATCTTTTTAGCCTTAACGACAGTACCGGCTTTTTTGGTCCCCTTCAACTGGCTCGCTGTCTCCTTTGCATGCACGCTGAAACATTGCAAGTTTTTCGCGGAGGAGTGTCTGCTCAATCCTCTTTTTTGACAGAAAAAACGAACACTAATGCATCGAGTGTTGAGAAAATGTGGGTTTGTGTTTTCATTTTATACTGCTTTAATCATTAACCAAACTTTTTATTATTCAGTTATTATTCAGGTTAAGAAATCTTTTAGAAATTTTAGTCAGTTTCAAATTTAAAACGCATAGAGTATTGCCACAAAATTTAAAAGCGTCTCTGATCGTTTTAAATTCTCGAATTCACGGATATTTTCGGCCATTCAGCGGACCATCACCAGTTTTACTTATGGCTTTCGGCACTATGTATAAACATTAGTCTCTCTTTCTCACACGAAAGCACTCTGTCAACAGTTATGCGTTTAAGAACGAGCTCCAATACAAGCATGTATGCTGGTTTTTTGGAACACATTCATCTTAGGAAAGGGTCACAATATTTGCTTGAAGGCATGTATTCGGCGGAAAGCCGTTACTGCTGGCCATTAAAGTGCGTCCTTTGGCCATGGGCTCTTTCCTAGTTGTGCATAGGTGATGTAAACTGTGAACTTGGTTATACAAAACAGGTTTATAAAACGCAGTAGGCAAAGGCCACCTTTTTTCATCAGATTTCATATGAGCTGAATTATCTGGTGCTTAAGATAATTAAAACGAATGGGTCAGACATTAGAGAAAGATATTTGCAGGAAGGATACTTATTCTTACAGAGCATATATATATATATATATATAGTTATATATACATACATATTACGCAGATACATATATATGTATATATATATATATGAAGGATTCTAAATATTCATTTAAGATGTGGGGTGAACTCACATGGTTGCTTAAATGCTTATTTAGATATTCACAAGATATATGTAGGAGATTATTATCAAAAGCGTTTTGACTGATATAATTTATCCGTTGAGGGACTCACAGTGTTGCTTGTATGATATTCATATTATATATATATGGTGTATACACGTATATATGTATATATATATATGATGGATATATAGATATATATTAAAGATGTAGGAAGAACCCACATGGATGCTTACATGCTTATCTATATATAAATAATATATAGTGAGTTACTTACATGCTTATCTATATATACATAATATATAGCGTGTTGAATTATATATAAATGGATGTTTTTATAAGAAGTGAGTTAGTATATATATATATATATATAATTATAATTAAGTAAATAAAATTTAAATATATATATATATATATAAAATAATACTAATTTATTATATACATATATACATGATTTCGACACAGATATTTTGATGAAGAAACTAATTTATACAGGATATGAGTATTATTGTGTATTTGGTTGAGAGGCGATTTAGTTAGTGTAGACTCCGTATTCGGTCAAAATGATAATAATACTATACATTTTTTCAACAGTTTTATTAACCTCTCTCTCGGTCTATAACCGATTGCAAGCTGGATGGGATTAGGTAAACTGGGGGCATGTGTGGATTACTGCAGGATTGAAATCAAAATTTTGTTGATCTTTCTATGCGTCCGGAACAGAAATTAAATATAAACATCATGGATTGGCGTGTATGTCAATCCATTAGGTGTGCTTATAGTTATTCAATAAAATGTCACTTTAGTAAAATACACATGTCTATAGGTGGTTGTGCGCGGAGGGGGACAAGGCTAAGTTTTTTTGTATACATTTGAGTATTAGAGACTAGGTATGAAGACCGGATATTAGGAAGACAATTAAAAATACATTTGGATTTAAAATAAATATAAATATATATGTCTTGAATGAGGATACCACATTTGCCACAAGTTGTGTTTTACTCCTGTGCGTATTGTGTCAACCCTGAAGATGAGACTGGAAATAACGTCTCGAAATATAGGTGAAAGATCAATGGCGAATCTTGATCCTAAAGCGCTTTCAGACAATCAGCTAATTGAAGGCTTAAAGAAGAAGGGACAAGTGAGAACCCATCAACTGAGGCCAAAAATTACATCATCTGAAGATGGAAAAAGTTCAAGATTTTACCGACCTATGAGTGCTACCAATTGTCCCGCACAAGAAAAATGCGATCAAATCTACAAAAAGACAATTAAAGTTGGGATAAGTGTTTAAATTACACAACCATTGACAAGAAGCGAAATATTCAAATTTGAGTCCAATACACACTAAACTTCGGGATACTCTTATTTTCCAACTGTATTTAGTCCAAATTGATCTTGGATTCGCTTCTGTAGTAATTGGCCAGTCTTTCCAATATAGCGCACTGAACAGGTAATTTGATAGAAATTGTTAATAATTAAAATTTAGTGGCGAGTGATAAGCTGGCAAGCCGAGGTGTTATAACTATATACACTAACGGTGCGAGAAACATTGGAATGGGTTAAACGTTTTCTAACAGAGTTCCAGGAAGGAAATTGACGTTCAAAATAGTATGCAAATGTTAAATTTATGGATGTCCTTGACCTGCGCTATGTTCAGTAGGTAATATTATAAACATGTTAAAATTATTCCTATAGGACAAGCATTGTCTGTCTCAACTGGAAATATCTTAAAATGAAACGCCACGCAAGCCGAAATTGTTCATGAAATTTCTGGATGATCTTTTCATAATTTGGAATCATAAGGAATGTATAAAAAGATGAATTTATTTATTCGCTTAATTAACTGGGAGATTTACAATTAACGTTGAAAAAAGAAATAAAGAATGAGTTGTTATTTCTAGATATAAAATTGAAACAGATTGTTCGGATATTAAATAAGGGTGCCTATATATAAGATTCTTTTTCAGGTATACTTCTTAATTTTTTCTCTTAATTTCTTCTTCTGGAATGAAATGTCGCACTATAAAATACATGATATTACGAAGACTTAAGAAATGGATAATTAACAAAAAAGATTGAAGAAAATACTCATGGCTATCTGGTAGAAGAAATGAAAATATCATGAAGAAGACAATCAAAATATTTTAATAGAAAATACATCACGAAAGGCATGACTCGGAGTTAGTAAAGCACAGGATTTTTGTATTACCGGATTTCACATTGGGTATAAATCAAGGTTGCGATCTTGATATAAACACCTGTCTCATTATGTACATCTGACGGTATAAACTAAGCATTGTATGATGTAGTAAATTCATTTAATCTAGTAGACCCGTTTCGTCCTTATGGGGAACTCATCATGCACCATACAGAATTTGCCGCGGACTGGGCTCGAACCTGGGCACGTCTTCTTCGGAGTATGGTGCTCTATCCACTGAACCACGCTGCGGCACTATTATTTCCTAGTTAAATTTTTAATGTTCACATATTCTGTGTGCTTTTTTATTAATCGCATATAAAATGTTTTCAGTTATATTTTCTGAGTTAATGCAGACTTTAGCAGTCAATGCGACAATGGAACAGTTTAAAAACTATCACCTACTTTAGGAAATTAGGAAGGAAAAAATTCAATCTATGCGAAAATCAGAAGTACATGAGATGGCAAAGCTTGTAATCTTAGGCACGTAAGGGAACAATGTGCCCAAGTAAGGTACACAGAGGTAAGCTTAGAACGTCATGCAAATATTGGCATATCAAGAGACCGGATATAGCCAAGCATCTACTGGAGAGAAGACATCAGGTAGGCTGTAAAAGCATTCCGTTGTGCGATTGCAGTAGATTAACAAGGCTAATTAGGCAATCAACTCAAATAAACCCTGGAAGGGATTTCATGAACGAAACAGCGTAAGGAAACTCTTTTTTGGCTCAATATTGAGTGAGGCCTTATCTATTGGCAAAAAATGATGGTTGTATTAATCATAGGTATGAATAAAATCTAATGAGAGATCACAACTGTGAATAGGATATAAGAAAGTGAGAGGGTAGGCCTACAACAGCTTTATGTGATTCCATTCCATCCTTGTGATTGTTGAACTTTGTTTTACTCAATTTCTTGTCCTTCTGTCCATAAAGAAAGAAATTCATTTTAAGCTCACTTTTATGTAATTTATTCATGTATTCATTGTATCTGCAAGACTCTTTCTCAGGGTATCCTTACATTGTATCCTTTGGACATCATTTGTTACAGTGAGCGAATTTGATATATTATCACTTTGCTCTCACTTTTGTACGGTAAAATTTTATTCTCTCGATTGTTTATTCGCTCCTCTCTGCATGTTTCCCTATAACGTAATTTGAAAAGTGATTACTAAACTGTAAATTGAGTGTTACGCTCATTTAGACTTTCACTTTAAGCGAAGTGTTAATCTTGTGCGTTTGGAAAGGTATAGAATTACAGCAGCATTGGTATTTGAATATTCTATCAAAAGACATTTTTTCGCGACAAGGACTTGATTACTATAAACAAGGTTGCGATTTTGATATATGCACCTGACTCATTAATTACGTATGTCAGTATGAACTAAGAATTGTATAGTGTAGAAAAGGCAATTCATCCAGTAGACCGGTTTCGTCCTTATTGGGAACTCATCACGTACTGGCCAGAGATTACCGCGAGCAGGGGTCGAACATGGGCAAGTCTGCTTGGGAATCTGGTGCTCTAACCACTGAATCACCCTGTGAACCTTAGGTAAGAATGTTTTTTAGTATAAATCGTGCATTGTGTAATATAGAAATGGCAGTTCATCCAGTATATCGATTTCGTCCTTTTTGAGAACTC
Source organism: Eudiplozoon nipponicum (assembly GCA_029291075.1). Classification (NCBI taxonomy): domain Eukaryota; kingdom Metazoa; phylum Platyhelminthes; class Monogenea; order Mazocraeidea; family Diplozoidae; genus Eudiplozoon; species Eudiplozoon nipponicum. Next base: position 36,757 of record JAQBSW010000950.1, read on the forward strand.
TTCAAGTATTATCAAGAATTTGCCGCGGATTGCGCTCGAACCTGGGAACTTCTGCTTCTGAGTATTTGACTCTATCCAGATCGCCACCACTTCCTCGATTAATCAACAAGCACACAGAACATATATAAATTAAACAAGTTAACTGGGATATAATAGTGCGACAGGGTGGCTCAGTGGTTTGAGCACCAGATTCCCAAGCAGACAGGCCCGTGTTCGAGCCCTGTTCGCGGCAAATTTTGGCCAGTACGCGATGAGATCCCAATAAGCATGAAACCGGTCTACTCCATAAATTGGCTTTCGAAACTATACAATTCTTAGTTTATGCTGGCATATGCAAGTAACTAATGGGTCAGATACTTATATCAAGATAGCAACCTTGATTATAGTAATTGATATAACCGCCCGCGCAACTAATGCTCGTTTAAGGACTTGATTAATTGCCTGGTCTTTGTTTTGCGAAGCTATGTTTTTAAATCATTACTCATTTCACTGGGAATATTTCGTAGCCAGATCCAGGACACCTTTTTCAACGGAAAATTAATCGCTCCGAAAGTTTTCTTCCAATTATGAAGTCAGGAGGTAAATTTCATTTGTACAACTTCATTTATACTTACTAGTGGATCCCTTGAACATAACTACATTTCACTAGACGAGTGTGCGTTTTGTATGTGTGTTCATGTGTGCGCGAGCACACAAACACGAGTAAAATTACAGTGATCTAATAACATCAACTGTCGACTCACTAGATGTGCGTACTCCATGTGTGTATGAGCGTTTTTAGGACTAAAAGATAATCAGTTACTCTTAATTGGTTGCATATGTGCACTGATCCAAATGAAACTAAATTGGTTAATGTTAATTACGCTTTGTACACTCCAGACCTATTTTAGGGTAACACACTTTCCGTTACCAGCAACCAAAGATAAACGGCCGTTAATGTCGACATCAAATATTATTTACCAATATACATGCGCAAGTTGTCGATCAACTTACGTAGGCCGATCCCCCAGACGGTTAATTACTCGAATTCGAGAACATTGTAACTTAAATGCTTGTTTTAAATCAAATGGTGGTAACACGTCTGTAATTGCGCAACAAATCGTTGAAACACCACACGTCTGGTCTCCATTACTAAATGAAATAGCAAAAGGGAGTTAGCCTTGTGGATTAACAAAGTGCAACCGGATTTTTGCAAGCAGAAGAAACTTGTTCATGAATTGAGCTTGAATTGGAGATGATGCACGAAATTGATTGGTTTCCTCTTTTCACACTCTCTCCATTTTTACATATTTCTATCTTGTTTTGCCTTCCAATTTATATATAAAGAGATGAAGATACTTAAGAAGAAAATTAGAAAGAAGCGTTTCTTGTATCTGATAAAATTTCTTTTAGTTTGTGCACATATAAAGGGTACTAGGAATTCTGTTTTTAATACTTTTTTTTCTATAAATGAAGTATTTATAAGTGGCATCCAAATAAGACAGTAGGTAAGATAATATGAATACACCGGTCGCAAAATCCGTTCGCTTTAAATGCTTACGAGTTAGTAACATGATAAATTTCATTAAGTTAATGAGTTAAAATGAATGCAGGTTAGAAAAGAAGTTTTTAAATTGCCTACTGAATAAAAGTATGTTGTAATTTCGCGAAGAAAAGATTATTTCAGACTATTAAGCTAATAGGTAAGGTAAGGTGTGAATTAATAAGGAATGAAATTATAAGATAATCCAAAAATAACTGCCAGTGATTATATGTCGGATATGAATTCACGTTTCGAACAGTTTGCTACGCTTCTGCACGGCTGTAAACTCGTTAGCAACATTATGTCATTGTTGATCCTTATCCATGTTTTGTGCGACAGTATCACTGCGAGGCAAAGTAGCCAGTATGAACTCTCTTAGTTGTGAGGCAGTGTTGCACGTTGAATTGCTTTGGTGTCAGTTTAGATAGCGCACACGTTTTGAGTTGGTATAGAAGAAAAGAAGCCGAGGTCTACTTAAGCTTTGCGTGTATAATGAGCTACGGTACGCTATCGGCTATATTTTCAGGTGACCCAGGTGAAGCACACGCGTCTCTACGAGTATTCGGCACAGATGCATCCCCTTTTTTTGGGCGAACTTCCGGACAGAGGAGACACACGGCGGAATTTCAATTTGGTTTTGGCGAGAAAAAGTCTATTCGGTGGAGCACCCGTGATACGCTGTTGCGTTCCGGATTGAAGGCGCTTATCGTTTGCTTGCCAGTATTTGGTCGATCGGAGTACGATGGCATGTCACCGTTCAATCTGTCTCATTTACATCTGTACTTCTGGATGGAAAATTCGGATCACCACGACCAGGCGAAATCCACGGAAAGACTGGAAACACTGGCACCGTTGCCACAGTTCGGAAAGTATTAGCAATCAGTTAAAAATATGGGATTGGCGCTTATTTGAAGATTGATAACTTGGATTTAAATAATCATCCACACATTTGATATTTTGTTTAGCATTAATAATCAAATAGTATCCAACTGTTGTAAATTAAATTGACTGATGTCATGACTACCACGAAAAGTGATAACTGATATCGATCAAGACCAGCGTGTATCGATTTGCCGGAGTAGTAGGTGTTCAGAAGTAGTTTTAATTCTCAGTTTTGGTGAAATTTAGCATAAATTGTAATCAATTATGTTGCTACTCTGTACCGATTAGGCAACCATGGTGTTGGTACCTTTACTAACTCGGTATATATATATATATATATATATATATATATATATATATATATATATATATATATATATATATATATATATATATATATATATATATATATATATATATATAGTTAGCTCCACTACTGCAGGCTTACACATTCATATGTGTGAGAAAATTCGTCCAATTCTTCCACATTCCTCACCCAAATATATAGTGGGCTTTTGGCGTAATGCCCTAAATTGGTAACCGGGAGCCACCAAATAAGATGCGCCGCTTAGATTGCGCTTACCAGTAGTCTCTGATAGACCGTTAAAAAATAAACTGTGAAATAAAAATTATCTACAACAAATTAGGAATAGATAATTTTGTTCTCTATTATGGTCCTTATATAAATATGATATTTCGCCAGTAAGCACGAAATTATACTTTCCGTTCATGCCCTATTTTGTTCTATCCTTCTTACAATATTTTCACTAGCTTGATACTAGGTGCGCAACACCTGATACATAATTGTATATTTATTAGTCTTCCACTAAAAACAATTTCTAGATTTATATAGCATTAATTCTATCTTCTTAATTTTTTTAACTAGCTCTATCTACGTTCTTGATTATGCATACTTTTTATTCATAGTTCTTCGACTCCTTCATCTGTTAAACCTACTGGTCCGCCGTACCAAAAAGATGCACCGGCTGGCACTACGTCTCAACATCTTAGAAAAGTTCCTAGCAGCAGTTCCCAGTCATTCACAAATGGGCCAACAAATAATGGCGTATCTGAAGCGGATAATCTAAAATCCATGAAACAGTCGATGCAGCGCATTTCGAGCGCAGCCAGAGATCTATGGAAACTGGTTATTATAAATTGTTTACTTCCGGCGATGCAACGGCAATATATCGGCATGCAAACGGCGTTACTTGGATCAACTACATTTGTTGAAAAGACTCAAGGTAAGCCCAAATATCTCCTATACAGCCACATACTTGTTTATTTTTACATCCATTTTGTTAGTGTATACTTATGTATATCCAGAGTTTTAATTTGATTATTCAGGTGGCAACTAGATTTACTTGGTTTTATTTCTATTTTTTGGGCTGATTAATAAGTGTATACGTGTATGTGTCTGTTTATGGTCTTTACTCGCTGTATTGCAAAAGTGATGCCTGATATATATATATATATATATATATATATATATATATATATGTGTGTGTGTGTGTGTGAGAAAAAAAATACGGAACAAGGGGAACAAAGACTAAACTCGGAAAAAATATCTCGTATACGTAACAGCCAACAATGCGAACAATAATTGATTGCGCTTGCGGTGGTATTGCTATGTTGTTCGCGTACTGGTTAAAAACAATGGGTTTGGTGTTTACTTCAAGCTCGGAAACTTGATTTAAAAGACAATGCGAACAGTTGGTTAACTATCAAGCCATCAATACAAGAATGACCATATCTCAGACATCACATTGCAATACAACGAGAAAGACCTTTACTTGCAAACACGCTTAAACACAGACACAAACGCACACACACACACATACACACACACACACATATATATATATATATATATATATAATATGAATACTAATCATCCAGCTCATAACCTGGCCATAGCGCAATTGTTCTTAACAATCGGAAAAGGCTCGAAGATATTCGCTGACGCTTCAAAATCAGATGATTCAGGGGGAATTGTGTTTGTTTGCCTAAAACGTCAGACCGTCTAATAGAAGGGACATCGAATTTTAATCACAAAGCACAGGGGTGTCGTAATGTTATTTTACAGCCTCCACATATTTATTACCTCGTAATGCATCTGACGAGTATCGTATTTGGATGCGGATGTATTTCTGCCAAGGACGATAACAATAATGAAGAATATGGTTCTGACGATAACGTTAAGAATGAGTTCAATGAGGATGAGGATTCCAATATTGCTACTGATTATAATACTCATTTTTCTTCAGATCGAAACTGGATAATAATATCTGACTATGTGGATAGCGAATGTCGAAAAACAAATAGGATAAATGTGCACCAGTTTGAACCTCGTACGAAGCAAAATTCTGGACGGTACTTGTAGAGCTCCCAAGAAGGACGAAACCGGTTTACTGGATAAAAAGTCTTTTCTGCATTTTACAATGCTTCGTGTATATTACCAGCTGTATGTGCATAATGAGACTGGTGATTAAATCAAGTTAGCAAACTTGATTTAAATAATTATCACCACCCGCGCAATCAATGATAATTTAATTATATAATGATATTTGAATGATACAATATTTTATGCACGCATTTTCAGTCGATTGTTTGTGTTGACATGTAGAAGTTTTATTTCTAAGCAAATCACATTAGACAAAAATTCTGCCGGAAAAACGATCATCAGTTATGCTTTATCTGACGGTGAGCGAGAATATACAAGTAAACTTTTATTTGTTACATTCGACCAACTGTTTCTTTGGTTTATTTACGCAGAGTTTCAAGCATTTGCTCCAGGGGCACGTGGTCAGCCCCAATCAAGTTCTACGAAATGGGGTCATCCACTTGTAAATGGTGAGCAATTGTCGAACAATCAGAGTAGTCCAGGACAAGGAACGCATGGTAGAGCACTACTGCCGGGTTCTTTGATCATGTTTGTGAGTCTTCTTCGGCATGGAGCATCGTTAGAACAAGGTAGATCTTATATATAAAATCGTGATCCAAACAGAATTTTTTTAAAAATTGCATTTTTAAAATTTGTACACTGATTACATTCATGCATAACCCTGAGCATTATCTACAACAATACATAAAAATTTAATTACTCCTGTTCAATTTAAAAATCAAAATAAGTATTTTTTATTTAGAAAAGCACTAGACCTTTTTTTTAGGAGATACAATTTAGATTTGAAGTTTGACTTCGATTGTTTGTTACCAATATCTAATGAGCATGATTTGCTGGAACATCTGGTCTAGTGGAGCCAGTCACCAAAGTTACGTTTATCAGACCAAACTTACCTTCCACGTAGAATACACTTAGTCTCATTTTGACTCTACCTAATTAATGCTATTTGGTAACTGCGCAATGGGATAAAACTTGTAATTTAATGTAAGGCGAGATTGTTGTATGCTGTTGTTAATGGCAAGTTTTATCCTATCACCACTTGTACCAAATTCCCAAGAAACTCCATGAAATGTCATTGGAGCCGGCTTATCCTCCAAAAGGAGTCAGCCGCAGTAAAGTAAATTACAGTAAATACGATTGGTTAGGGCGCGCCGATCTTCAAGTCACACAACGCTATGGCTACGGGCCGCATTCATGCATTTATTCATACAAGTGTGAATGGAAAAGCAACTGTTGTGTATTGAATATTGCGAAAGAACCTGGACCGTACTTATGGTGTGATGCTTCTTGGATCTTTTTGATGCTGAGGCCTATAACTTTGATGATCCATCGCTGCTAGAGTTCCTGACGCCAGCCAGGCCAATAGCAAGAGGTAAAAATAACACGACCTGAACACCCTACTATGAAAGGGATGCTGAGAGTTCTACAATAAAACGACCATTGATTACGCGGATCTTGATAACAATTATTTAAATAAAGTTTATGAGAATGTACTCGAATTCCAAAACGCATTCAACTGCCTTGCTAGTACAATTTCTGTATGCATATTTATTTTATCTTTTTAGATGGCGACAATCCACATCCTTTGCACAATCTAGTCGATAGTCTTCTGCATTGCCTTCAAGCATTTGTGCTGGTGTTGCAGAGGCAATTGCTGACAAAACCGCGATTAATAGTTCCTAAAAAGACGCCGCTAAGCGCTGGCAGAGGTCAGCAATTTGGTCGTCAGTTGCATCAGCCCGAAACGTCGAGCTCGTCATTTGTAGGTGAGTTTGGTGTTTTATGCTTGCCAATGCATAGTGAATTGTTGAAATAGATGTTCGTAAAATTATAGTAATGGTAGAAGTCTTATTAAGATACATAATTGAAATGTCATTCAGCTTGTGGCTTGTATAAAACAGGTTAGCAATTCTTAAACGAAGTCGGTTCTTGTGCTGGACAACTTGGAGCTTCTACTGGACATGAAGTAGGACGTGGTGTTTATTCTTCGATGTAGCATACTATCTATTCCGACAGTGTTTCTACTCGTTAGCTGTGTGGCCGTCTGAAATTACTTAACAAAGTTTGACAGCTCGGCTATGACGTCATTTCTGTCTAGCGGCGGTGGCTGCTGCCTGATAAGAGCTTGAATGTTAACTAATTAACACCCATGTTTGATTTTCCGGAGACTGGACGATACTTGTTCAGGCTTTCTAATAGAATTTTGAATTTTTTCGAGTAGGCTTTATACTTGTATGTTCTGTGTTGAGAAGACCTAATAGATAGACGATAGTGTATTGGGTATCGCACACCTAGTAAAAAATGAGTTCAAATATACCAAAGTCAGCACGATCGGAAGGTATAATCTCATGTACACCTGCGTTTCGTGCTTACTGGCGACTCATGAGTAGGATCCACCACCAAACCCTATTAATACTAAATATTTGATCAAGGAATGTGGGAGGGTTTGACAGCACTAGCCAGAGTTCGCCTTGAACGGGGCTTGAACCGGGCTACATTTTCCTTGGAGTCTGAGACTATCCACTGCGTCACCACTGAAGCATACTATACGCAATTTTGTGCCACCTTCAAACTTTTGTTTCTGGCTAGCCTTTACTTCTGGTGGAATCTATTTGGAGTCTGAAAATCTGGAGTTCTAAATTGCCATTCCTGAGCTTTCAATACGTTATATACATCAATAACTTGGCCCGTAGCCATAGAAATTCCGGCTTGACGACCGGCGGGCTCAAGCTAGTCGACCCGGGATTGGTAACATGAACCTTGCCGGGCCTTAAAGGGACAGCCATCATCCCGTTTCATGTGAAGCCTCGAGTTTAGTCTAACTGCACTGTAACTTTTTGTTAAATGTGTAGTGACAGAATGAGAGCAAGCGTTCCAGACGTGAGTGGCAAGTTTCGGCTGCTGAAGGAAACTCTGGCCACTGGCATCTGGGCAGATAGTGCTCATCAGCTTTGGTTGGCAGACTATCTAGGAGAAGGAAAACTCAGAATAAAAACCATCACTAGGAATGGGCGACCTAGTGTTCTTTTACAGTCCACATATAACCATGACAAGTACAACTTACAATAATTACATACTGCATCGGCCGTCGCGCAGTATAAAAAGGGTCGCCTTATCTGCTGAGCCGTGCAGGGTGGATAAGCGAAAACAGGCTACTGCAGGCAACTCCAACTCTATATTCGATTCTGCGTCCTTTCCTTCCCCTTCCTCTTCTCAATCTTACAATAACTCTCTTTTAGATACTATAAATATGGTTGGTTTAGATCATAACACTGAGCCCAATACCTAGGTTGCCAAATATCGAAAATGGTTCTAGTAGACGATCATTCATTAAACCTAAGTTAGGTTTTAACGTAGGCGCATTTAATGTGGGGACATTAAAACAACTTGGACAGCAAGAATCTCTTGCTCGTACGTTGGATAAATTAGAAATCGACATATGTTGCGTATCTGAAACCAGAATACAGGATCCTACGTGTATTACAGAACTAGTTGCACCATCCCTATCTACGCGTTATTGGCTTCGAACATCTGGTTCCACAGAGTCCTCTCAAGCCGGTAAATGGGGCGTTGGTATTGCCCTTAGCGCGCGAGCTGAAGCTTGCTTAATTGAATGGATCCCTTTAAATAGTCGATTGTGTGCGGCACGTCTCACACTAAAATCAAAGCAAAAAACCGTTATCATCGTTGCCTCTTCGTTGTATCTGCATATGCTCCTACCGATTGCAGCACAGAAGAAAGCAAGGACGCTTTTTACTCCGAATTAAGCTCCTTAATAAGTAAAGCACGAAGTTCGGATATAGTCCTGGTTATGGGTGACATGAATGCTCAAATTGGTCGCTTAAGCAACACAGAATTTCATTTAGGTGGAAGATACACTCTAAGCTCGACTCGCAATGATAATGGTGAACGGCTTTTGGATAGCTGCGCTGAACATAGACTATATTTAAGTAGTACAAATTTCAGACGCAGTGTTAAACGTTGTGCTACATGGCGTCCTCCAGCACCCGGACAACGGTGGACTCAAATAGATCATGTAGCAATTAGTTATAGATGGCGTGGTTGCATCCAGGATTGTCGCTCTTTTTGGAACACTTATGTCGACTCGGACCATGCACTTATCCGTTGTAGATTTGCTCTAAAATTTTCCAGGAAAATAATTAAGAATAAACCCCAAATTGATGTAGGCAAACTCGAACAACCGTCCATCCGACAAAACTATGAAATATTCTTAAGGCTAATCTAACTGGTCTGAATAGCGAAAATCCGAATATACTTTGGTCCAAGATAAGTTCCACTATGCACAATGCAGGTACTACTGTATGTGGCATAGCAGGCCCCCGTAGAAATAATCACTGGCTCTCTGTAAAATCTATGGAGATACTCGAAATAAGGCGCCAAATTCCACCTGGCTCGACTCATAATAATACCCGTCGCAATATAAGACGCCAACTTAAGCGCAGTCTAAAAGGCGATCTCGAAAACTTTTGGAGCAGAAAGGCTGAAGAAATGGAAGTAGCTTTCGCGTCAGGTAATAGTCGCTGTTTGTTCCAACTTATACGCACAACAGGTCCGAGAAAGTTAAAAGTTAGCGAAACTATAAATGATAGTAACAACGAATTAATAACCGATAAAATAAGTCGTCTTGACAGGTGGGCTGAACACTTTAGAGATCAATTTTCTTGGCCACCCGCGTCAGTTCCGCTTCCCGAAAGCATGTCTGCATCAACAGTGTGGAGTGTTAGTCCCGAAGAACCATCCGAGTTAGAAGTACGCGATGCAATCCTATCTCTTAAGCGCCGCAAAGCCGCCGGCCCCGATGATCTGCTTCCGGGGTTGTTTAAGGATGGTGGCGATATAATTTCAGGAGCGTTGACCAAACTTTTTCATACTATATGGAATGAGGAAACCGTACCACTTGACTGGAATGAGTCGACCATCATTCCCATCTTCAAAAAAGGCAATCGTAATTCGTGCGATAACCATCGTGGTATAAGTTTGACTCCAGTCGTATCAAGGTTATTTGCTTCGATTATCCTACGTCGTCTTAGCGCTTCACGTGAATCACAAACAAGAGAAGAACAGGCCGGATTCCGCGCAGGACGGGGTCTTATAGATATTTTTACGTTAAGGCAAGTTCTCGAACAGAGACATTTATATCACCGTCCCACAATAGCCGTCTTTCTAGACTTCAAGGGTGCATTTGATTCGGTGGATCGCAATGTTTTATTCCATATCTTGTCGAAAAGCAGTGTGCCCACAAAATTTGTTAATATTATACGAGCTCTCTACACAAATACTTCTGGTCGCGTTAGAGGTCTACAACGAATTAACGCATAACTTTACAACCAGCAGTGGTGTTCGTCAAGGTTGTCCACTTTCCCCATTTTTGTTTAATTTTGTAATCGATGCTATTATGAACAACACTCTCTCACACATTCAGGACGCTGGAGTTGATGTTCCCCCGGGAGATAAACTAGTCGATCTTGACTATACGGACGATATCGTACTATTATTCGACAATCAGCATGCTGCCCAGACCACCTTAAATAGATTAGCAAACATTGGTCCGTCTTTCGGTATGAAATTCGCACCCTCTAAATGTAAGATACTGTTACAGGATCACCCACCACTCACTCCAACGTTGCGACTGCAGAATGAAGATCTTGACATAGTCGACAGGTTTACATATCTTGGGAGCTCTATCAATAACGTAGGCAATATGTCCGACGAGGTGAGAATACGGATCGCGAAAGCTAGAGTAGCTTTCTCGAACCTTCGTCATTTATGGAGAAACGCGAATATTTCACTTTGCCTTAAAGGTCGTGTTTACAATGCATCTGTACGCGCAGTCTTACCATACGCTAGTGAAACTTGGCCTCTTAGAGTTGATGATCTGAGACGCTTACAGGCATTCGATCATCGTTGTTTGAGAAGTATATCACATGTTGGTTACCAACAACGAATAACTAACGTTGACATCCGTAGACGTATTTTTGGATCTGACAATAAGTGCTCGTCTTTAGAAAAGCAAATAAGGCTCCATCAACTTCGTTGGCTCGGTCACGTTTTGCGTATGCCCTCATTCCGATTGCCCAATAGAGCTCTGTTCTCTCATCCAGCACCAAATTGGCGTAAGAAACAAGGTGGGCAGATTTTGACATGGCAGAAACAATTAAAGTCACTTACATCCAAATTGGGTAGTATAGGATCCACCTCGTCTGCCGGGATGGGGTCCTCGTGCACATCACAGTTCTTGGTTAGAAACCCATAGCGATATGGCAGCGAATCGAGCTCAGTGGCGATCTTGTTGCAGATGTATAGTAGAATCAGCTTCGTAACTTTCTGTTCTAAGTAGGGCAAAGTTAGCTGCGAGGTTCGGTTTGTTTATGATGTGATACGGTGAAATCCGCAAGGAAGCTGTGTTGCTGATGTCGCCTTGCCCGAATGCTAACTTGGACATAATGGTGTTGTGGAGAGGTTTAGTTTGCCTCATTTCTGTGAGTTATCCTGATAAATTTACTCATAGTAGCAAGGTTTTCCTTCTCTCTCTACCCCTCTCCCTCTCTCGTAAATCTCAATAATAATTTATCTAAATTCACTTATATACTTTTTTTCACTCCTTATGGTTATATGGCAGTGAAACATTAGTCACTTGACTTTTGTGTGGCTGGAAATGATGATGATAACTTATAAAAATAATAGTGAATTTCCGCTTAATAGTAGAATTTTTGTTATATATTTGCTGGTGGTATAACCTATACATTTCATCAGGTAGCAAAGAAAATTCTTCCAGTAGACCGATTTCGTCCTTATTTGTACCTTTACCATGGTATTGGTTCGAACCAGGGGACATTTTCTTCCAAGTCTGTGGCTATCGACTATGCCACTTGTGCCGTACAATTCATGAAATTTAAAATCCAATGTTCATTAAATTTTATATATCCACGACTTTGTTTTGTTAAACGACTTTCATCGGTTCTGCAATACTCGGATTGATCATCATTTCTAGGTAAACGCCGTATTGGTCTCCGTGATAGCTGGGTTTTGACGAGTCTCATTACTATAAATGATTCCACGCCTTTTGTGGATATATTAAATTATAGCTCAAACATGGTATATTCGCGCATTATTTTACTAATTTACTCGCTCGTTATTAATCTATTTGCAACGACCTCTTGATCTGTATGTGTTTATTTTTCTTAACCTTGTTGAACTGATTTTTATTGGACAGATTCATATGCCGGATCGTTTTACGACATTATTGCTTATCAGGACTTGTTAACCAGCGTGAGTAGCTGTAGCAAAAGCGGAAGCGCTAGCAATAATCTTTTCACATCAAATGGTTTTCACCTGGGTCCCGACTTTAGTCGTCTCATGTGGTGGGTTTCAGCACAGACGCCGGTATCTTCTATTGGCCAGTCAGGAACTGCTCGCAAGTCGCAAACACAGTTGAGTCTTGCAGAAGTCGGTAAAACTCGGAACTTCCCGACACCTGGAAGAATGCATCCACTTGCTTGTAGCAGCGTGTGGCCCCAGACATTACCTTTTTCTGCTGTTAATCAACAGTCAGCTAAAGTAAGCCATCTCTGGTGATGTTTCTCATTTTGTTTTACGTCTATTGGATTTTCGAAGTTACTTTCTGTGACAGTCACAGACACCTGTGGTAGCAATTCGTTACTACTTTATAAACGTTTACTGGTTTTACTGGCTCTAAGATATTGCTAAATAACCTAGTAATTTCGTGACTTCCGTGTTTACCCTTCAATTAACACACGGAATATTAGCATTCATTCTGCAGCTAAATGATTTTTTGTTCTTAACATTGCTTTGTGATTCATGTCACATACTATACCTAATCCCATATTTATCTGGTATAAGTCATTACTCACATGGCGAAGCTAGCTACAATTATGCTTAAGCTTGAGATGTATCATACTAATTATTGTGAAAATTCACAAACTTACATTCATACATAAATTCATGCATGCAAGCATCATCATCATCATCATTGAAAACGAATTTTTCATTTTCATATAACCGTAAGAAGAGAAATAAAAAAGAAGACATTTTTTAAATAACTAACAAAAGAATCAATAATTGAGGCACACATTATTAGTGAGATTTATTAGAGAGGACCTAGTTGCTATGAGTATATTTATCTAGATAGCATACAAAAGTGAGACAAACTTAAGCAAAACACCGTCATGACCAAGTCATCATTAATTTACTGTCAGATATTTCTTGAATGATTGCACTGTGCGAACGTCACGATTTTCTTTCGTGGTTTGGCGTGATTTGCACTATCAGTTTCGCAAAGATCCGATTATTCCCCATTTCGATGTACGCATTGAGTTCGTCTTCGTGATTTTACTTTGCTTTACTTTACTGCGGCTGACTCCTTTTGGAGGATAAGCCGGCTCCATTGATTTCATGGAGTTTCTTGGGAATTTGGTACAAGTGGTGTCCCCTCACCACTCGTTATTGTTGTGTGTTGATTCGTTCTTTTTCTCTGAAAACTGCAACATAGTTCGTACTAAACACTTGAAATGAGGTACGATCTAATCACTGTTAACTGGCAATGTTGCGGAACGTAATTTCCCGTTCCACCACTAGGCTTCTAATCACATACACGGAGTGACAATGCTCACAATAGGAGATTTAAGCAAAATTGGTATTTTGCCCTTACTACCTTTTTCTTTCTCTATTTATTTTGTCTTAACCTAAGCGTCTCTCTGGCTTTCAATCTCTTTCTATCGAGGTAACTTTTATCGCAGCCAATGTTCATTATTTGTGTCAATAAACAAGATTAAATGAACGTCGGTTGCGTGCGCGGTGATAACAATTACTATAATCAAGGTTGCGATCTTGATATAAGCACCTGACTCATTAATTACTTACATATGTCAGTATAAACTAAGAATTGTATAGTGTAGAAAAGGCAATTCATCCAGTAGACCGGTTTCGTCCTAATTTAAAACTCATCACGTACTGGCCAGAATTTTCCGCGGACAGGGCTCGAACCTGGGCACGTCTGCTTCTGAATCTGGTGCTCTAACTAATGAGCCACCCTGCCGCACACGGAATATATACACATTAAATAAGCTAACGAAGAAATAATTGTGTGACAGGGTGGCTCAGAGGTTAGAGCACTAGATTCCGAAGCAGACGTGCCTGGGTTCGAACCCTGTCCGCGGAACATTCTGACCAGTACGTGATTAGTTCCCAATAAGGACGAAGCCGGTCTACTGGATGGACTTCCTTTTCTGCACTATACAATTCTTAGTTTATACTGACATAGGTAAGTAATTAATGAGTCAGGTGCTTATATCAACATCGCATCTTGATTATAATAATAAATAAGATTGCTGTATTTTTCAGTTTTGAACTTTAAATATAATTACCGTGACATCACAACAGTGAAGTTATAGCACACATGTTCGGTAAGGGTTTGGTCTGTCTTTTGTGATTTATATATATATATATATATATATATATATATATATATGCTGAGTTCATAATAAGGACAAAACGGGTCTACTGGATGAATTGCTTTTTCTACAATATATAATTCTTAGTTTATACTGACAAATGTATGCATATAATAGGTCAGGTGTTTATATCATGAGCACAACCTTGATGTAAGTAATATGTATTAGGCATAGCCTGCCTTATAAAACGTTCGCTTACATAAGAAAAAGAGTTTGTGTCATAGCCAGCGTAATCAAAAGGTGTAACCTCTTGTTAGCGCGTGATTATTTCTAACTAGCATTATGCCTCAAACTCGTTATATATTCGGACACTAAATGCGGTACTGGTGAGTGCTGTATATTAACTGATCTGCGTTTTGACTAACGCAGTTTTTATTGTACCATTAGTTTTTTCTTTAACAAAATATTTCATTTGTTAAACTAGTGAGAATGGATGAACTGAAGAAGGCTGCCGATAAAGGCAGCCAGAATATTTTGTTAAAGAAAGAAAACTACTGGTAAAATAAAAACTGTGTTTATCAAATCGTAGATCAGGTAATTTCAATCAATCCAGTTTCGCAAAAAACTCTAATTCGAGTAGTGTATAATACCGATTTCAGTTCTATGGTATTGAAGTTCCTTCATTTTTTCTTACGTATTATAGATTTGTAATGTCTTAAATACCATGAGTCTGTATTTTCGATCATTTGTACGTGCTTATATTTGCACTACTTAATGAGAATTTCCTGCATTTTGTTTAGAAAAGCTTTTTGCCCGACATTGCATTGAGGAGCCATTTATAGCATTCTAATTCTTTTGGAAGGCATTGTTTACCAGTCCTATTGTGTTGGATAGTTATGAATTCTGAATATTTTGCTACATCGTCTGTTAATCGTCTTAATTGAGCTTTTTGTACCGGTTGATATCCTACCAACCGAATCATAATGTATATTTGGTCACAAAAGATAAATTGAGGGACAAATGTTTTGTGGAAATAGGGCAAGAAATAGGCATTCAGTAGCACAAGCAATAGCAAAAGTTTTTCCATTACCATGCAAAAACATTCAAGACCGCGTAGAATTCACCACGGTTTATGCAACTTGAAAGAAACATGTCGCACAACAGGAAATAAATTAACAATCGTTTCCTTGTTGAGCGCAACAAGGTGTGTGCATCCACTGTCCTCCTTTTGATTCCGAATTTTTTGGCTTCTGGTTTCGGAATCCTTGTTCAACGGAGAGCACATCCCACAAACAATTCGACAATTAATATGCCAAGTGGAAAAGTTTCATTCATGTGAAGCCATATAGAAGTCAAAAGTGACTAATAACAGGAACACTATATCAGACAAATTATTATTGAGATTTAAGAGAGAGAAAGAATACGTAGTTACTATGAGTAACTTTATTAGGATAGCTCAAAGAAATGAGGCAACTAAACCTCTCCACAGCACCATTTTGGCCAAGTTAGCATTTGGGCAAGGCAACATCAGCCATACAGCTTCCTTGCAGATTTCACTGTATCACGTCATAAACAAACTAAACCTCGCAGCTAGCTTTGTCCTACTAAAAAAAGAAAATTACGAAGATGATTCTAATAAACAACTGCGACAATATCGCCACTGAGCTCGATTCGCTGCCATATCACTAAGGAGTTCTAACCAAGAACAGTGGTGCGTACGAGGACCACATCCTGACAGACGAGTGGGTCCATTTCTACTTATTGCTAGATCTCCTAAGTATAACTGTCATTTCACTAGGTAAGTGTATGTAAAATTTGTTTGTGTATGTGTCTGAATGTGTACACTGATCGAAACGAAGTTACAGTGATTGAATAACATATACTGACGGCTCACTAGATAAGTGTACGCTATGTCCACGTCGATGTGTTCTCGTTGGTTTTGGATTGAGGAATAATCAGTTACTGCAGTTGTTCACTCATCCAGGTGAAATTACAGCGATTTACCACATCTATGTATGTGTGGGCGTTTGTTTAAGACTGAGAAATAATCTAATTATCGGCACGTGTACTACTCATTCAAGTGAAACTATGGTGATAAATGCCAATTCCTTTTTTCACATGTCAGACCTTTTTTACACTTAGTTTCCTAAATGACGTGATTACGAGTGACATCCCGGTAAGGAGCTTGTGTAGTTCATAGGCATATTTCGTTTTTGAGCTGATTAGAGAAAAAGCCCACCAATATTATTTTGATTCGTGATACTTTTTTATTACTTTAAAAAAAACAGAGCTTCATATGAATTGGGGTACGCTTTTTAAAATGATAAGTTCGGCTGGTTCAGTCGCTTTCTTTCTTTTAGAATTTATGCTAATTTTTGTATGCCTTTCAAGTACTCCTTCAGTTCTCTTGTGATACTGCTATT
Organism: Eudiplozoon nipponicum; assembly: GCA_029291075.1. Taxonomy (NCBI): domain Eukaryota; kingdom Metazoa; phylum Platyhelminthes; class Monogenea; order Mazocraeidea; family Diplozoidae; genus Eudiplozoon; species Eudiplozoon nipponicum. The sequence goes on from JAQBSW010000950.1 coordinate 53,419, forward strand.
GGCACTTATCTCATGTACGCCAATTGTCTTGCTTTTTTTGTACGAATGCATGCATGTTTTCTTTTATTTGCGTTGTTGAATGAAATGGCCGCGTGATCAGTTCAAGCGTACGTCTAATTACAATTAAGGCACATAAAACTCAAAATTAGACTAGTTTTCATTAATTTAGTTGTCAAATATTCCAGAAGTAGATTGTTACACTGATCCTCAATAAGCATAATCTTGAATAGGAAATAGTTTCTACATTTAAAGTGAAATTTTATTGGAGTTCTATCTGTGTGCGAGATCATATATTGTCAGAGCTCATAAGATTGTTGCCGAACCTACGTCTATGACTAAACATGTTCTGGTCTGTGGAAAGGCAACATCTCAATAGAACCATTTTCATTTTTAATTAGGGCTAGGTGGGTGAGTATGCTTCCCTATTACAGAGCTATTGCAATAGATCGACGCTAGCCAGAACTGTGCAAACAAAGTCATTTTGTTTCAGCCTTCACATTGCCATGGAGCGTACAAGCCCCTTGGAAAGCGGTGCTTAGTTATTTCTTCGTTGTGAACATTCTGGAAGGATATTTTAGTGGTGTGATTTTTTTATTTTGAAAAAAATTAATTATTGCATTCTATTTCTCTATTAAATCAAGTGATCAAATGTAGTGAAAGCGTTACTTCACAGTTTATCAACGCTTTAAAAAGTCATATTTGGCAATAAATGTTTCATGTATCCTACAGGCATTGTCGTTAAATGGGATAACATTATAAGTATGTGCATAATTATGATACCTTTTTTCTTCAGTTGCCTTTAAATATGGGCCTAGATGTTCTACTTTACTTCCTGCGTTTGGCCATGTATCCGCCAACGTGGAATCCCGTTGTTAATCTCGGACTTCTTGCAACCGGCAGCGCTTTGACACTGAGCAGTGGGGCTTGGCGTGTTGATTGGTGTTTGCTTGCCGGAGATATATTGTGGGCACGTGCAGCCTACCGTGATGCTCTAGTGCAATACCTGGTTGCTGGTCTGGTGGCAACAAACGCGTTTCTCTGTCCAGTTCCTGTGTGTGTCTACTCGGTTACGGTGAGTTACCTTTGTTGAATGTAAAGGTAGAACATTACTTTCTTATGGCTGTTCTATTTCGATTGATTGATCTTGTTGGTCGGAATTCAGACAAACAGTCGACTATAATAATTAAGTTGGCTAACATGAGATAGACGACAAATTATAGTCTTATCGGTCATGCGGAATAGTCAAACTCGTGAAAATTTTCGTCTTAGAGAACATTGGAGTATAGAAAGTAATATATATTTCATGTCACGAGCATAGCTTTTTCTATACGTTTAATATACGTTGTGAATAACGATGGAAATATTGTGTTAGTGTTTATTTGGAATGCACAAACTTGACGCAAACTGTTCTTACTTTGGTTGTTAGTCATGGTTGATTTTATAAACCAAATTATTATTATTGTTAAAGTTGATTGGTATAACAGTTCTATTGTAAGCTCGTTTTTATTAATCTTATGACATTCAATTGTCATAGTACTCGTCAGTACATGTGACTGACGGTAGGCTTGCTACGTCATCTAACTGATTGTATACAATGAAATCGGTTTTTATCTAAAGCTCGAAACTTAACTTAATCACCATCCACGCAATCAATGATTATTTAACTTTAATTCTACGCTTCTTTTTTTGATAACTTCGAATTTAATTTGTGAATTTATTTTCTCAACATAGACTATTTGCTGCTTAGTTTTGTTTTTTTTTTAATGAGAAGAGTAATCAATACAAAATGTAGATGCATAAAAAATCTGGATATACGCATAACCACATCAACAAATACATAGTTCTCTCCACTTCTGATCTTTTAAATGTATAGATACTGTAAGTATGAACTAAAAATCATCCAGTGGTAAAACCTGAATCATCTACTAGGCTGGTTTTGTCCTTATAATGGACTTTTAATTAGTAGTCCGAATTGCTACGGTCGGGATTTTTACCATGTAGAATTTTGCCTAGATCCGTGTATCTTACCTGTACACCACGGAAGACGCGCATTGAAGTAGATTTTCAGTTTTATATACTATTACGGTTTCAAGTTAGAATTTATCTTCAGGGGGAGCCAATTGGTACTCGCTTTCTACATAAACATCCTCTGAGCCAACTCTGACCTTTCATTATAAGATGTCTGCCATGCTGACACGGGAAATTATATAGATTATAATGACAGGTCGAAGATGACCAACGTCTGTCTGTTATTAAGCGAATATTTTATTATTATTTATAACGAACGTTTGCAATTTAATGTGGAATCTTTTATTTTGAAATGCTCACTTCGGTGTGTGTAGGTGGTGCTTCGTATGATTCACTGTTGTCAAAAGCTTGAGCTGATTGGCGAGGCTGTTGTGCTCTGCCAGCTGATACCGAATGAGTCGGCAGGTTTGTCAATAGTGAATGTAGCACTACGCCTCCTTCGCGGGCTGTCTTGTCATCCATTGATCGTACTGAAGCATGAATCATCTTCAGCAGCCGGCGATGGTAGTCGGCTGCTGACATCGATGGATGCTACCGGTTCAGCCAATACTGCCAGCGTTTCTGGTGCTACTGATAATCAAAGCTGCGGCGGAAATTTTAGAGTCGGTGTTTCTGGCAGCATTGCCGCCGGAAGTGAAGAGGCATTGCAAAGCTCAAGGCAGACTGGAGAATCGGGCAGCGACCCTTCGGTGAGAAAAAACATTCTGCAGTTTATCGATTTTTTAAATGCACGCTTGTTTGCAGACACCTGAACAACCTTTCACTTTTGACTTCGATTTGAATCGAATCTGTGATAATCATAGCTGAAATCGTTGGGCTCGAATGCTTGTTTTGAATATTCCAGTCTGAATACTAATATGTAGAGTCATAGTTAAACGGAGATATGTCTTACAATCTAGAAGCGCTATTTTTTAAGTGCTGCCATAATTAATTGGTTAAAAGCTTGTTCTGTTGATTAACTGGCATGCTGATTTTATTTTGTCCTTTCACACGAATGGTCCAAAGAGAACCAGTGCTATATTGTTCAGTAGACCCAGCTTTTACTTATTAACTGCGCACGCAATACACGCCCACACATAAAAGTATATAAATAAATAGAATTTTGTTTACCCCCCCCCCACACACACACACACAATATATATATATATATATATATATATATATATATATATATATATATATACTGTTTATAAAATGATTGTACAAGCTCCTGTCCCGTTAAGTATGTACATTTGTCAGAATAAACTAAGCATTGTTTAATGGAGAAAATGAAATTTATCCATTAGACCAGTTTCGTCTTTATTGAAAACTAATCACTTAATGACCAGAATTTGCCGCTGACAGGGATCGTACTTGCGCACGTCTACTTCGGAATCTTTTTCTCTAACCACTGAGCCCCCTGCTACACACTATACACAATTTTTATTAATATAATAATTAACATTTCTTGGTTAGCTTTTCCGTTAGGTGGAGTCTATATAGATCTAAAGTTTCAAATAACCACCCACAATCTGTCATTATAGAACAGCCTTTTCTGCATTATAAGACGCTTTGTTTATACTGAAAAATATATGTAGATAATGGGACAATGGTTTATATCAATAATTGATATCACCGCCCGTGCAACCTATGTCCATTTAATTATATAAAAGTTCAATCAAATACAACGTCCCCAGGTAGCGTGGTGTCTGTTCTATTATGACAAATTGGGGTATTCAGTTGGAACTTTAGGTCTAAAGGTATGCCATATAGGCTCTACCTAAAGTAAAGGCAAACCAAGTAACGTTGGTTATTCTGTAAGTGAAAATTGTGCGTAGTATGCGGCAGTGGGACCGAGTGGTTAGAACAGGAAATTCCGAAGCAGACGTGCCCAGGTTCGAGCTCTGTCCGTGGCAAGTTATGGACAGTATGTGATGAGTTCTCAATAAGAGCGAAACCGGTCTACTGGATGAATTGCCTTTTCTCCATTATACGATGCTTTGTTTATAATGGTAAATGTATGTAGATAATGGGACAAGTGCTTCTATGAAGTTCGGGACCTTGATTTAATTGGTTTTTATCACCGCCCGCGCTACTACAATTTATATATAGGACAAATATCCTTTAAAATTTTGCGGCGTGCCACATTTGCTTAAATCTGCTTGTGTGCGAATCTTTCTGTAAATGTGTGACTAGAGGCCTGAGGATGGTCTGGGAAAAACTGAACCGAAACATCGCCAGTCAACGAAGATTAGATCGCACCTCATTTCCAGTGTTTAGTATGAACAATTATGAATCCTTATATTTTTTTGTTAATTCTTTTCTTCATGAGGATCCTGTTGGTATCACTTTCGCTTGACAGTTGAGCTACGTCACCAGTATCAGCGGCACACTATTGTTGCTTTTGTCAAATACTCGGCCGCTTTCTATTTTGTCTCGCGTGAAAAGTTATGACGAACTATATTTAGTGATGGTGTCCCGTCAAACTATTGTGTGATTGATCGGCTTCCGTCGAGATTTCCCGACGTATTTGCTGCTTTTTGGAAATTTTGAATTCGCCCGACTGTTTAGCTAAGCACCATGCCCAAGCATACTGTCAGTTCTGCTTCATTCTGCGGAGGCTTACGAGATAATACAATATTTATGTATTGGCTCGATTTCTTGTTGGTCATTGGCAAACGAAAAATAATGTCAGAGTAAATTGCGGAAAAGTTAGTAAAATAGGAAGCTCAATTAATATATGAAGTAAAATGAAAGGTCGGACAAGAAAATTATAAAATTTGCCGATGGAAATGATGATTAGTGAAAAGCGAAAAGGATAATTTAGATAAAAGTCTATTAATAAGCGTCCAACTCATTAAAAAAATACATTAGTAGATCAAGAGGATGAGAGGTAAATGATGAAAGTTTAAAGGATTATACTTTAGATATTTGATTAGCTTGTGGTATATTTATAAGCCCACTAACAGGCCAATTTTAAATCAAATTTTTAAAATCATTTTCTGGCGCTAGTTTCAAATTATGATTAATGCAATCATTCTTTCTACCTAAATAAGATTTAAAAGAAACATGTTGCGCGACAGGAAATAAACAATTTACCTGATTTTCGGATTGCGTACCGAAAATCAGGTAAATCCTTTCTACCGTTAGATTATGCTGTGTTGCACATCGTACCTAGCGATTTTCAATCACTTTTTAATTCAAAACGACATGTCTTCGTTTAATTTAAAAACAATTCTCTAATTATTCTCATCATTCTATTACGACGAAATATGGCTGTACGTTTACAATCATCTAAAGTAATTATGTATCCAGTCTCCACTGAGTGACGGGCATGATTAGATCTTGTAACATATCCATACTTAAATGCAGTTCTCTGCTCATCCTCTTCTTACCTTGATTGAGTGCATGTTTTCATCGACATCCACGGGACTAGTCTTTGCATTGGATTTCATACACGACTGATGTTTCTAATGATTCAATTTTCCTTTCTGGTTAGGGAGTATACAGCTCAGGTTAAAGAGCTGTTATAAAATGGTTCTAATATTGTATTTCAATACAATTGATTTCATTTTCCTGCGAAGTTTGGAGTCCTGTTTTACCATGACCCTATGATCCTTCTTCGATCTGTCAGAATTTACCTCAACTATATATTTAACTTGCTTGCGGTGTCCATCATTGGTGTTTCCACTAATTTATGAGGGTAGCCATTAGCACTGAATATTTCACGCAGTCTTGCTAATTCCAACTCCCTATGTTTTATGTCTTTTAGTCTTCTTATTGTTGGTAGTATAAAGATACAAATTTTCATTCAATAAGGATGAGCTTACTTGAGGATAAGGATTCCCGAGTAATTATCTTGCCCATAAATACTTGTGTTTAATTTCCATCAACTTTAAATTTATTTGAATTTGAAAAACGGTAATTCAACTGATGAATCTCTTTCTCTCGTAAATCGTTAACTGAGAATGATTTATAAAATGGGGAATCTAGTTTAGATGGGTATACTTAGCTAGGTACTACGCGGAAATAAGGCGAAGTCAACTTTGATGAAAGGCTAAGTCAGCATTAAATGTTACGTGCGAGTTTCTCTGTATCATGTCGTAAACACGCCAAAACCTTGAAGTTAACTCTGCTCAATTAAGAAAAGAAAGTTAAGATGGTTATATTTGAAATCTGCGACAAGATCGCCACTGAGGTCGGTTCGATGCCATGCCGCGCAAAGGTTTCTACACATGGATCCCATTCATGTTTGAACACGTCTGCACCAGATAATTCACGTAATGTTGATTCATGACAAAAATGTTTACTAATAAAAAATTTCATTTCTTATTGTTTTTTTTCCAAACTGATACTAAACTAATAGTTGCAGAATTTGATGGATGATGATGCAGAGGAGAATCACTCACATGGCAGTGGCAGTGCTGCAGTTGACACTGAGAATGTAAATGCTCGAAGTGCCCGGATGCAATGGAACGCAACGTTAGCTAGCGTTCACTTACGCTTGGATCTTTTGGATTGCTTCGTCGACTATCTGTTTAACGTTGAACTGATAGAGGCGTTGGTTGCAAAGGAGACGCATCAAGGCGCCTGGTCACGCCGAGCCAGACTATTGGGTAAGTGGCGTCATAACATTTTGCCGGAGGCATTTTGTGTATGCTCATAGTTGTAGGAAGTTACCCAGTAATATTGAAGATGAATATTTCGTTCCATTCACAAGACGACCCCAATGATAAATTTGCATCCTTTATTCCAGTTACTATTTCTGGATTGTGATACTCCTAAGCGACATTGATTCGACTTATACATGTTTATAAAAAAAGCAAAGAAGGTTATACGGTTAACAGTCATGAATCCTCAAGATTGAGATAAACATCACTCCTAAAGTATCTAACCAGTCACACAGCATTGCAATTGCCATCATTATGCGGCTTAAACGTTCGATTAAGTTACATAATTTAATTACCTTGTCAATGCACTGCTTCTTGAGATCACCGCAACACTATCCGTAGCGAAGGTGGGTGATCATGGCTTACTTTCGATATCGCATAAGCCAATAATAGCAGAAAATGAGATCGAGTTTCAATGAGCCATTACTTGTGCCATCCCGTAAGGCCTGAAGCTGAACGCTTTAATAAAGGTCATTATGGGCATTGTTGATCCGCAACGTAGGATCGTGATGAAAAGTCTCATATAGCCAGTCGTCAGTGATTTAGTTATTCTAGAATCTCTGGTGAAAGCAGACTAGTCGAATTTCGAAATTTTCTGACGTATTTGTCTAGCTGCAAGAGACACATTTACGGGTTGACCAGTTCTATTTGGCCGCTATTTGATATACCGTCGTCATGGAACCTTGTTTTGAACGTTGCTTGCGTTGTTTTGGGCGCTGTTTAAATATACTAATGCAAAATATCTTTCCTTGGGCTAACGAGACAGCTCCAGTGGGTGCAAATCTGTGAAGTATTGTAGCAAACAGTGTCAATTGTAAGTTTTAGTTGACTCTGCTTTCTTGGAATAGGTTGTGGATCTAATCGTGCTGGAGATCTAGATCTCTGTTTATGTTATGTTATTTCTGTGCCTATGAAATGACCGTTTGTCAATTATATGCGTCTGTGTTGGAATGTATATGAACAGTCAAGTTGAACAGACCCGTTCGCAGCATATCTAATATTGCTTTCCATGTATTTGCAATACAGTTTGATCCTCGCTAGTCAGTTTACCGTCGTAATCTGACGATTTGTTAAATACAACGGGATTGGTGTTTACTTCAAGCTCGCAAATCTGGTTTATCTTCCTGGTCATAGTTAAACTAATTTGTTACTATGTGGGCAACACGTAAAACATAATTGCTAACACTGATGCCAACTGATTTAAAGCAACAACAAAGATCGCAATGAAGTTGTGATTGAAAACGATCGTGTAAGTGTCACATACTTTTAGTGCAGTGGAGTCAATCGCAAAGGGTTCAGAAAGTCTCTACTATTACAATGTTGGGGGGGGGATGAGTTATCATTGTAGGCTTAAGTTAGTCGGAAATTTGGGCCGCGATATAATCGCGCGTGGTATGGTAAATTTAGTGCATATATATATATATACACACACATAATTCGAACGAATTTGAAACCGTTTTTTCGTATATTTTTTACTATTTGTATGTGCTAATATTCTGAATGGCGCCGCTTAATTTTGGTGTCATGATCATTTGCTGAACACGTATTGCAATTAGTTAATGTTTGTCCTTTTTTCTGTCTTCATTTTCTATATGCTTTTATGTGTAGAATGCCTCGGTCAGCCTGATTTGAACGCGAGCAATCCTAGCGATATGACAATTACAGTGGCAGCAAAGAGGAGTATGGAGTTTCTCAAGTTCATGGCAGAGAAATTTGTTTACTGACCAGTTGCGTTGACGTCAAATTGATTTTCATATTGACGATTAGCGAATAAGAAAAAATTAGCACGTGAGCTCGGCAGAACTACGATTTCATGTGTATTTCACGGATTTTGTAGACTAATGTCTACTTTGGGTCACTTTATCAATCAATTTGTTACGTTACTCTTTGTACCGGGCGGGCATACAACAAATTATGCTTTGAACTTTCAAGACTCGGTATGAATTAACGTTTTTTTTCCTGGAAACTATCCGAAGGTAATTGACGGCAATTGGAGAGTGCTCTGTCAAAATATTTTCCTCTGTAAACGCTTAACCTGATTGAATGTACTAATGCTTTTAATGTTGCTGCAAAATTCACATTCAAAAGTTAGATGGCTTCATCTGCTGTTTACAATTAGCCATAATCCTTTTGGCTTAGACCGTCACGAAATTGGTTCTATTTAATCTTGTGCTGACCATATTGTAAATAGGAATTAATAAAGCGTTGTTTCTGCAGAGAAAAGTAAAGGACACACGCACACATTCGGCGTTTGTAGTTTCTCAAACGGCGACAATGTACAGTTACAGTCTTGACTACTGCTCGTAAACCTGCCAAGTGTGAATCCTTTTGAAGTAGACATCGTTACATTGATTTCTTGCCACCAAAGATGGGCATTCTTGTGTAGCTGTGATGCATTTGTGGTTTCCGATTCGCTCTTCTTTGGTTATGCTAATAACTTTGCTCCAGTTGTTGCGTTATCGTGGCTGTGCGCCGGACATCCTTTTCAGATCCGTTTAACGAAATAGGTGATCGAAGATGTGGCGTTTGTGTATGCCTTATGGCTTTGCAAGCCCTTGTATTCTTAGTTCGATCACGGGTTTCGTGTAAAAGAGGCTCTCTTACTTGAGTGTTAGTAATACAATTTAAACAATAATTGCTCTGTGCAGGAGGAATAATTAAATTGTTATGAGTTGGTAACATCATCCATTATTTTAATTAGTCGTCGAATTGAGCAGTAAACTGGAGTTGTCAGTCGCAACACATTGACGCATTTCGACCATGATCATGGAAGGTCAAAACGCGTCAGTGCGTTGCGGCTGGCGGTAGTTTTGTTATGTTGTTCGACGACTGGTTAAATACAATTGGGATTGGTGTTTACTTCAAGCTGGCAAACTTGATTTAAAGAATTGAGTGTTAGTAGTTCGTTTGGTAACCCTCTTATAATGTACCTTCTGCTGTTTGTAAATACACTGTTATCTACTAGTTCGAAGCGAAGCAACAATAAATTGAATACATTGTGCATAAAATAACATGGTGGACTTGATTAATTTGGTTCTAGAATGTTGCACAAACTGTTTTTGATTAGTTTCTTTCCAGTGGGAGTTTTAATCCTGCATCTGGATGATTTTTTGCCTCAAATCAATGGTGTATAAGATTTATTTTTCTGGTTAATAATTCTTTATTCTTTCCATCTTATAGATGCTGACAATTGTGCATTAGCTTGTTCGTTGAGACCTAGCTTGTTTCTCTTGTGTGGATAATTTGTTAAATTGACCATTTTCAATTTTGTATTTTTGGTTCAACATTTTATGTTTATTTTTAATAGTACACGTAAATGATCACAAAGCTTCTGCTAAGAATATTTCGAACATTTCAAGTAAAAATGTTAATGTTTGAACCTAGACTGGGTCTCATGCTCTGTTTTTTCCACTCACTTCGTAAGCACAACTTTCGATTTTCAAAAATAGACGACATTATTAACCAAGTGAGTAGACCAAAGAATGCCATGGTATAAGATTCTTTTTCTCTCGATTATTACCAGATCCTAGGTCACTCGGCGTCGATAGAATTACAGAGAAAGAGAGAGTTTGCTGACAATTAGTTTATTTAATGTGAACCAAACTTAAATTTAAGTGATACCTGGCAGTTTTTATTAATGCGAGATAATATAGTCGAGTCGACTGCAAAGGAAAACGGACATTTTTTGCAGAAATCGCGAATACAGTTAAGAATGTGACATTTTCTGATGCTCAGTTTTGTGTTTCATCGTGTTTTGTAAATAAAATTGTAAAAGTCATATTAAATTTCGGTATTCTGTTATTTTTCCGTAAATATAGCCACGGTATCGCGTTCATGAATTGGCTTATGGCTTATTGGTGTATACCTTATACCTGGTTAGTTAAATTAGAACAAAGCAATGCAGACCAAAGTCAGCATGAAAACAGTGTAGTCTCATGTACACATACGTAGGCGCCGGTACTGCACCTTTTACCCACTATCTATTTGGTTAAGTAATATCGGACAGTTAGACGGTACAATCTCCTATGCGAATGTGTTTTAAAGCCAAAAAGAATTTATCTTCATATAAATAATTTCAAAAATAAGATTTTAAAGCCAACTCATTATATATAATATATACCGAGCCTGTGAACGGTACCAAACATGGTTTTCTAAATAACGTTTCTGATTATTGTACAAATACCATGGCTTAAAAAAAATACAGAGACTGTGTCGGTTACAAACACAATGGTTTCGAAAATACCGATCCCGTACCAGGTTAGCTGCAAACTGTAAATGGTTCTGGCTGCATAGAAATTGTGCAGCTGACATTTCCAGTCAAGTACAATGTATGCAAGACTACTAGATGTGAAAGCCGAATATCTAATTTTGCTTTCCATATATATGCCCTGCCGTTTGATCCTCGCTAGTCAGTTTGCCGTCGTACTCTGATGATGATCAAGGAAGGTCGAAACGCGTCAATGCGTGCGACTGGCGGTAATTTTGTTATGTTGTTCGACGACTGGTTAAATACAATGGGATTGGTGTTTACATGAAGCTCGGAAATTTGGTTTATCCTTCTGGTCATAATTAAACTAATTTGTTACTAGGTGGGAAAAACCTAAAACATAATTGGTAACACTGATCTCCACTGCTTTAGAGCAACAACAAAGATCGCAACGAAGTTGTGATTGAAAACGATCGTGTAAGCGTCACATACTTTTAGGACACTGGAGCCAATCGCAAATGGTTCAGAAAGTCTCTACTATTACAATGTTTGGGTGATGAGTTATCATTGCAGGCTTAAGTTATTCGGAACTTTTGGCTAGATTTCACCAAAAACTTATAATTACTACTAATTATGTACACCTTATACTACAACACATTCGTACACTCCTATTTTGCTTCCAGTTCAGTTACCATATTTCGTGGTAATAATGACATCGTGTCATTCAATATAAAACAGTTATATATTGCTTGATATGGAGAAAATATATGTGATTGTGAATTAGGTGATACGCAATTAGCCGGACCAGAAGGGTACACTAAATTCAGCATAAACAAAATATATAGAGGCGCAGTACCGGCTCATACTGATGAGTCTCCTGTAAGCACGAAACGAATGTGCACGAAATTATAATTTCCGTTCATGCTGTCTTTGGTTTATCCTTTTGTTCCTACATAAACAAATTTACTACTAGTTACGCAACACATGCACACTTGGATATATGATGGTTCTCTGGACTAAACAGTATGTAAATATTATAAATTTTATTGAACTATGTCATGGTTACCACGAATTGTGAAAACTGATGTTGATCGTTACAAGAGTGTACGGATCTGCTGGATTAACATGTGTTCAGAAGTAGTTAGACTAAATTCCCCCACAACTCAGAAATCATTATGCTGTTACCAGATACAGGCTGGTCATTTTAAAGATCATTGTAGTGGTACCATTTACATCCTCGGTATATATTATATATAAAGTTGGCTTTGGATTCGCATTGTCCGAGACTATATGAAGTTAAATCCATTACTGCCTGAATACATATTGACATAGGGGATTGTACTGACCATCTGTCCCACATTTTTTGGCCAATTATATATATTTGGTTTAGGGTCTAATACCGGCTCTTACTGCTGAATCATCAGTTAGCACGAAACACGTATGCACATGAGATTATTCCTTTCGTTCAAAGGGTGGACTTGAAAGGTCGGCATATTTCGATATGTTTGACCGACAGTGGTTTTTAAATGTTGGGTACCGTCTATCTGAGGCAGGAGTCTTGACTCAAATTATCTAGTTTTTCGTTGTTTTAGTCATTTTTTAACACAAAAAATTATATGCGATAAGTTATTTAATTCAAGTTTAATAAAGATGAAACTAATATGACTATAATCATGGTTGGGATCTTAATATAGGCTATGTCTGCGGCATATTATGACCAGTAAGTGAGGGGTTCCCAATAAGGACGAAACCGGTTTACTGGATGAATTGTCTTTTCTACACTGTACAATTCTTAGTTTATACTAACATATGTAAGTAATTAATGGGTCAGGTGCTTATATCAAGATCACAACTTTGATTATAGTAATTGTCATCACCGCCCGCGCAACCAATGTTCGTTTAATGAAACTGATATTCCTTAGCTTGGTATTACATGTTAACTTTAAAAACATTTCAATGCCTACTATTAGTAGGAAGAATATATAGAAAAAAATATACGTGTTTATAAATGAAAGGTTATAATGCTTACATGACGAGGTAAATTACAAACTAATTGAGAATGAAAAGCCACAATTTTGGACGGCCTTCATTGTCTATTTTCAAATGACTACTGCGAAAAATATTTTTTGCATTCGAAATTCCATAATTTTCCCATTATTGGTGCAATAAACGATTGTCTAATCTTCATCAATATATATATATATATATATATATATAGAGAGAAGAGAGAGAGAGTATATATATATATATAAATAAAGAGAGTATATATATATATATGTATACATATATAATAGAAAAAGTATGGAATCTTAATAGGCTATGTCTGGTGGTATACAGTGACCAGTAAGTGAGGGTTCCTAACGACAAAACTGGTCTACTGGATGATTTGCCCTTTCTACACTGTACAATTCTTAGTTTATACTGACATATGTAAGTAATTAATGGGTCAGGTATTTATATCAAGACCGCACCCTTGATTATAATAATTGTTATCACCACCCGCGCAACCAATGTTCGTTTAATGAAACTAATATTCCTTAGCTTAGTAATATGTTAACTTAAAACATTTCAATGCCTACATTAGTATGAAGAATATAGAAAAATATACGTTTATAAAATGAGTGTTAAAATGCTTGCTATGATGAGGTAAATTACAAACTAATTGAGAATGAAAAGCCAATTTGGACTTCCACCTTCATTGTTCATTTCAAATGACTACCAAGTGAAAATATTTTTGTATCTCGAAATCTATAATTTTCCCATTATTGGTGCAATAAACGATTGTCTAATCTTCATCAATATATATATATATATATATATATATATATATATATATATATATATATATATATATATATACATATATAATGCGAAGAAAAGTATTTTCAGACTGGACTCATGCCAGTAATTAATTATTGATCGGATATGGCTTGTTGGAGTTTTGGCCGAATAATTGTACTCTCGAGATTCATCTGAAGGGAGTAATAACCAAGCCCAAGATGATATACCATTAGGAATTACGCTTGATATGCTGCTTAAGTTGCAAATGAGATGAGATGGCCTATGTGCACACTTTATCTGACTTATATACTTCAGGGCAGTTCCCATCTAATAGGAAGTTGCTTAATATAAGTAAGGGCTTTACTAAAAAAATAAGTCAATTCAACACAAAGCACAACGGAATTTTAATTCCATTATAAAAAATTAAAATGAAGATCGCTAGTCAGTCGTCCGAATTCAAATCGTCCACGACGAGCCTAGGCAATACGTCCTTCTACAATTCACGTTCACATGTCACGAACGAATCGTTGGATTCACCTTTTCGAAGGTGTCGAGCGCAATCTTATTTTTCTTCATGTTTTAATGACGCCTTATGCATTTGTCTCATCGGCATTAAAAGATGTTATCTCAATTTCACTCACCGGCCTAAATCAAAATAGGTCCACCGTCGTAATGGTCAACGCCTGTTGAACTACCATAAATTCCTTCATCATCCTATAGCCGACTCGCCCCCGTAGTCTCTAAATACTAATCGTAAAGCCATTAGTGAATAGTCAGATGTTGCCAAATCGCTGTAATTTCACTGGGATGAGTGTACACTTGCATTAACTGAATACTCCTCAATTCAAAACAAACGATAACACATACACACAGGCATGACGTACGCTTATCTAGTGAGTTGTCATTAATTGTCATTATATCACCGTAATCTCATTGCAAAGAGTGTATACATGTAGACACATACACAAACCAATTTAACACACACTTTACTAACATTTTTATAAAAAAACGTTATGCTTAAGAGATCTAAAATCAAGTATAAATGAGGCGGTTTAAATTAATATTTCCACTTGACATATTGATTGTCAACTAAGTGTGTGATGTGTTTGGCATTGAAAAAGGGCTCCGTAATTGGAGCCCGAAATATCTGCAAAAATCATGATGACAGTGGATTCAAATATTTCGGTACGCAATCCGAAAATCAGGTAAATTGTTTATTTCCTGTCGCGCAACATGTTTCTTTTAAATTAGTACTAAACACTGAATATGTTGGACTATCCAATATTGACGCTTCGGTATGTTATTTCCAACACCTCCATCAGAAATTAAATTTCATTCAGTACACTATTACCATGACAAGATTTAAACAGATATGGTAACTGCGTTCGAGACAAACCTGCTTATATCTGTTTATATTTCATACTCATTAACAGTCGAGTTAAATCTAAGGCTTTCAATAACTAAAACTCTACATCCACAAAGGCATAAAGTGCCCATATATATATATATATATATATATATATATATATATATATATATATATATATATATATATATATATATATATATATATATATATATATATATATGCATATTTTTGATTCAACTCCATTCTTTCAGTTCACTTGCATCAATGCGCAAACGTCTTCTGCGAGCGAATGAGATAGTATCGAACAAAATGCGGTAAAACGGTACCGTTGCGCTGTCAAACTAATTTAAAATAAAATTGGAACTGATAAACCGTTTGTTAACACGAGTGGTGTCAGTAGGCTGCACATCATAAAACCACGAAATAAAACAGTTGACATGTTAAAATTGACGACCGCACTGCTCAACAAAGTACTACATCGCACGAATGAATTGCCTGATTTTCTGGAGATTCATCGAATCTTCTCTTGTATAGGGGAGCGGTTACACATTCCGAATTACTACTGCCTAAGATATATTATCTTGTAGCTAGGATACATACAATGGATTAAAACGTAGAAGAAAGCAGATATAAATGCCGTGGTCAGTTAACAGAGATATTTGTTCATGAATAAACCGATAAAAGATGATCATAATAATGACTGAATTATTTGGAAAGGTTAGCAGCAATATCGATGAGGGAAGTTAGTGTACGAAATGAACAAGCGTACATGTCTTACTTTTTGTCTTGTGTGGTTTGTATAAAATATGATTAATAATTCCGATAGTATTGATTTATAAGCATAAATTCACATGAACAGTATTTACCCAAGTTAGAATATTTAATATCAAGTTAGTAATGGCTAATGCACATGAACGAAATATACTACATGACACTTGAGCGTGATGAATATGTACGGAAGGCTGCTGACGGTCTACCACATTTAAAAAATTCGCTAATAATTAAATAATATTTAAATTGGTGTAATAATAAATTAATCGATGAGGATTTTAAATGCTCAATAAATAAAAATCACGATAATAAAACTGATTAAATCTGTGCTAAACTATTAATAAAAAATAAAATGGTGGACTTGTAGTGTACCTGTGCTCCAGAGGTACACGAGGTGATATATCCTACGAATACATGATTTATGTTGTAATTAACAAAGGATTTGGTTTAGGTAGTAAATATTCCTGATTTTATTAGCAGTATGCTCCACCGGTCCACAGACTTAGAATAAAGTTAATAAAGAACATGCGATATTTGATTCAGACACACCGTTTATACTAATGACAGCATTTCACTGGATAGATGCGTGTCATTTGTGTGTGTCCATTACCACTATATACAACCAACCAGCTCAACTTGGAATGGCGGCATATTAATTTACCCTTGACATACGTCGGGATATCTGTTTTATATTCACCATGTGAAATGACGTATTTGAAGTTGCCTTCAAATATAATAGGATGGGGAGCCCACTTAATCAAGTTCACTCTCAATAACCTTATTTCCAGGTAAGTGATAAAATATAAAATGAGACGAAATATGCACATATGAAATTAAACTCAAACCTTTCGAATTATAATCAGTAATATAATGTTTATTGTCAGCTGTGTATTGGATAGGAGGACGTCACCTATCTGTATGTATATGTGTATATATATATTACACATAAGTATTCAGTTAAACATAATCAATATCCATGTGCATTCTTATAGTTAAAACATCAGTCAATAGATGTTAATTTACCCTTTGACGCGTCAGACTAATTGACTAACTGTTAAGCGAGCCAGTCGTAGGTATAACTCGAGTGGTTCGAGTCAAATTCCACACTTGCGTGGTTCGTCTCTTTTTGTATTTATCACTTACCTTGGAATGACGTTATTGAGAGTAAACTTGACTTCCTGAGCTCTCCAACATAGAAAGCGAAGGCAACCTTAATTACGTAATTTCGCAGGTTGAATATAAAACTATTGGTCTAACGCGTGCAAATAGTAACTTAATAATCTGTCACTGCAGTTTAACTTTATTTTATATAAAAGTTATGGGAACACACGCATACATGACTCGCACCTTTTTAGTTAATGATCACTCAGAATTATAAATGATATGGATAAAAAAATATCGCACTTCCTTTATTAATTTATTTTTAAGACATCTATTGAGCTGTGGTGGTAACAATTCTTTAAATCAAGTTTGCGAGCTTCAATTAAACACCAATCCCATTGTATTTAACCAGTCGTCGAACAACATAACAAAACTACCGCCAGCTGCAACGCACTGACGCGTTTCGACTTTCCATGATCATCATCAGAGTATGACGGCAAACTGACTATCGAGGATCTAATCGCATTGCATATATATGGAAATCAAAGTTAGATATGCGGCTCTCACCTCTCCTAGTCTCGCATACATTGAACTTGACTGGAAATGTCGGCCGCACAATTTCTATGCAGTAAAGAACATTAATTGTTTGCAGCTTTCGCCACAAATACATATACAAGCAATACAATTTAACGAAAAATGATTGCGCGGGTGGTGGCAACATTTCTTTAAATCAAGCTTGCGAGCTTGAAGTAAACACCAATATCATTGTATTTAACCAGTCGTCGAACAACAAGTTCAATGTATGCGAGGCTGCTAGAGGTGAGAGCCGCATACCTAAATTTGATTTCCATATATATTCAATGTGGTTTGATCCTCGATAGTCAGTTTGCCGTCGTACTCTGATGATGATCATGGAAGGTCGAAACGCGTCAGTGCGTTGCGGCTGGCGGTAGTTTTGTTATGTTGTTGGACGACTGGTTAAATACAATGGGATTGGCGTTTACTTCAAGCTCGCAAACTTGATTTAAAGAATCCAAGTAATTTCCTGTTTATGCCGCGGACGAAATTTGAACCAGGGCACATTGGCTTTGGAGTTTTACACTAATGAAACTGCGCAACTCCTGCCTCGCTTCACACGCAAATTTCAGTCAAACATAAGCTTCTACCACCTCGGGAACTAGTAATGAATTGATGTGTTGTGGCAGAATTTTGATGATTTACAAGCTGCCAATATAGTCTTATCATGTCTAGAGTTTGCAAATTCGTGCTGTCTGTTCAACATTAGTGGATCGGGGGCAACTTGCTAAGGAAAGGTAAATAGGCTCCACCCAAAGAAAGCCTAACTATAAACTAAATTATTTAAATGAGTGAAAATTGCATGTTGTATACGGCCGTGTTACCGCAGTGATGTGAGATCAAAACTGAATAAAATCTGCCCTGGTTCGAGCTCCGTTCGCGGCAAATACCAAAGAGACCTTGAGGAATTACCAACAAGAATGAAACCGGTCTTCCTGATGAATTGCCTTTGCTACATTGATCGATGTTTAGTATAAACTGACAAAATATAACAGTTAAATGCTGTTTGTTGCGGAGAACTAATATATATGCAAGTATGTATTAGGTGTTGCAAACCTAGTGCCAAATTAGTTCATTTGTGACTAGAAGAACGAACCAAAAACAGCATAAACGGAAAGTATAATCTCATGCACATTCGTTTTGTGCTTACTCGAGACTCATCAGTAGGAGCTATAAATACATTTGCATATGTAGGGGCAGTAGATGAACCAGGTTAATTATGGAATCAATTGTAATAGAATCGAGGATTAATATTGAGAAGACGATAGCAGTTGAAGAATCATTAGGCCCAATATTGAATTATGTATTGTCTAGCAGATTAAAAGAAAAATTAAAAGAACCACGTTTATTAAATCTTCAGAGAAAAAGGTTTAAATAGTGATAAAATTCGCTTTTTTATTCAGCTTTACTCCTTCACCTATTTTGATATACTCGCTACATAGTTAATTCGCCTTTATTTGTTTATTTACATGTGAATCGAGTTAATTTGAATTTCATTTTATAATCAGTCATTTAATAGACTTCGAAATTATACTGTGAAATGTGCACTTTTTCATTAGACCATTCGGAGGCTGCTTTAGCTCTCTTTCGCGCTCTCATTCAAATTTTTCGTAATTTCAACGTTGTTAATTTCTCAGTTTACTTTCAGCTTCTTAAGTCGGTTTTGGTGAGCCTTGTACTGTGTGTGTAATTAGAAACGAACATTGGTTGTGCGAGCGGTGATAAAAATTACTTTTTTTCAAGGTTGCTATCTTGACCCAGTATAAACTAGGCATTGCATAGTATGAAAAAGGCAATTCATCCAGCACGCGCAACCAATTATTGTTGTATTGTATTGCCTATATATGTATATGTGGCGAAAGCTGCAAACAGTTAATGTTCGTGACTGCATAGAAATTGTGCAGCCGACATTTCCAATCAAGTACAATATATGCGAGACTGCTAGAGGTTAGAGCCGCATATCTAAATTTGATTTCCATATATATTAAATGCAGTTTGATCCTCGATAGTCAGTTTGCCGTGGTACTCTGATGATGATCATGAAAGGTCGAAACGCGTCAGTGTGTTGCACTGGCGTAAGTTTTGTTATGTTGTTCGACGACTGGTTAAATACAATGGAACTGGTGCTAACTTCAAGCTCGCAAACTAGATTTTAAAAATGTTACCATCACCCGCACAATCAATTATTGTTTAATTCATCCAGTAGACCGATTTCGTCCTTATTGGGAACTCATCACGTACTGTCCAAAATTAGAAGCCTGATGATGGTACTGGTACAGAAAAGTTGCCAGTCAACGAAGATTAGATCGTACCTCATTTACAGTGGTTAGTATGAATGATATCGAAGTCTTCGTGGGAAATGGACGAATCGGCACACAGCCACCACGAATACCATCTCGGCGCGTACTTAAAAATGATGATCAATCGGATCTTTGCGAAACGGATAGTGCAAATCTACCACCCACGAAAGAAAACCGTGGATACTCTAAATGTGATGATCGCATTGCGCAAATCCATACAACATTGTTCAAGCCTATAGCATTGGTTAACTAACTGGAATCAATTCATGTGTCTAATAAAATATTTGTTTAGGATTATGCCAATACATGAATGATGTGAATCCAGAATCGCATTAAAGTTTCACAGGAATGAGAATGCAACTCAGCAAAATACCGAAACTTGGACGTTTGTATATGATTTTGTATTATTTTACAAGCGTAAATATATTACTGTGTACTTAAATGTAGGCATAGCGATGTCGTGCGTATTTGTATGTGTGTATGGAACATAATAGGACATCAATGTTCAGTAATACTAACACTTTTTAAAAACAAAATGACTTGTCTGAACAAGATGAACCAATTTTATTTATAATTCTAATTACTGGATGTTCTTGCGAAATTAGCGCGATTTCAGTACGATTGCTTTATATATCTGTAAGATACATGAAATAATGACGTTTTTTTGTAGAAAGAGAATTCTGTAGATAAGAGAGTTTCTTATCTTTTTTGCGTTTCTCCGTTCCTAAATATTAAGTAATTGCGATACATCTGGACACGTGCGCGAAAAGACGACTATAAAAATCTGGACGGTCATTGATAGCTTCAAAGTTAATGGGAAGTCGTGCTTAAAGTGAGAAGGAAAATAATCATGTTAATGTTTTAAAACCGACTGTTCCAGTTAAATACTGTTTGTTGCGAAGAACTAATTTATATGCAAGTATGTATTAGGTGTTGCGAACCTAGTAACAAATTAAAGTAAGCACGAAACGAATGTGCATGAGATTATACTTTCCGAATATGCTGCCTTAGGTTTATCCTTCTGGTAACAACTGAACTAATTTGTTACTAGATTCGCAACACCTAATACATACTTGCATATATATTAGTTCTTCGCAAGAAACAGTATTTAACTGTTATATATTGAATTGAATGATGTCATGCTTACCGCGAAATGTGATAACTGATATCGATCAAGGCCAGGGTGTATGGATTTACTGGAGTAACAGGTGTTCAGAAATTGTTGTAATTCTCAATTTCGGTGAACTTTAGCATAAATTGATATCCATCAGGTTGGTACCATGTACCGACTCGGAAACCATAGTGTTAGTACCATGTACCTTTTCGGTACAATAATGTTGGTAGCGGTTAATATACACAATAGCCTTAGTGTTAGTATCCTTTACAGACTCGGTATATATATATTATATAGTGTGAGTTAGCGTTGAAGTCGCATTGTGGTAGACTTTATATGATGTTAGCTTCACTATTGCAGGTTTACACATTCGTCTAGAAGATTGTACCGTCCTATTATTCCACATTCTTCGACGAAATATATAGTGGTTAAAGGGCGTAATACCGGCTCCTACTGATGAGTTTCCAGTAAGCACGAAACGAATGTGCATGAGATTATACTTTCCGAACATGCTGCCTTTGGTTTATCCTTCTGGTCACAACTGAACTAATTTGTTACTAGGTTCGCAACACCTAATACATACTTGACTGTTCCAGTTGTCTGGCCGCTATTAAATTCCCTCAAGCTAAGAAAGTGAAAATGAATGACTTTCTTCAAAAAACATAGCAAAGTGAACTAGTCCCGATTTTGAAGGGAAACTATTAACGATGTATTAACATACTTTACGGTGAGAAAAATTGTATTGTTATGATGTATTTTTTTGGAAATATTGGACCACTGTTTTCTTCTGTGCGTGGCATATTAATTTAACCGTTCTAAAGGGCTTTTTATTTCACCCCGAAGATATTCATTGTCAATATTATCATTATGAATGTTTTTTAATGATGTTATTTTGAATCTCAAATCTGGGATAACGCATAACCTTTTTACTTTTTCCGTGAATTTCTTTTGCTGTCGTAATGTTCTCGTGATAACGCCTTTGAATCTACACAAAGGTAGCCAACAATTACTTCGGCCCCGAATATCGAGAAATGCATTTATCCCTTTATGCACCAGTTACACGTGGTATAACGAAATACGGCCTCACGGTGGCCCATCTGAACACAACAGGAAACGCGATACCTAAGTATCAGGCGACAGTTAGCAATAATGCTGAAAACGATTTGTCTGAAAGCCCATATGACGCCAGTCAAAACGTGGCTGGGAATCACGACCCAGCAACCGTTCAGGCCGAAATGCGTGAAAAGCGAGAGCAGCAAGCGATTAATGCAGCCAAAACCGCTGAACTACGCAGTGCCATTGAGACATATCGTGAAGTGCTGCAACCTACGGAGCTTGGCCATGTTGTTTCTGCTTTTGCAGCACTCCGTCTTGCAAGAGAATTGCGCTGTCTTCAGCCTGACAACGAGACACCTTCAGGTTATTTTTTTATTTTAAATTGAATAGGATGGATAGCGGCTTTTAGATGATTTTTTTCATGGGGTCCTAAACATCGTTTTTGAATTCATCTTCTAAATAATTAAAAGCTAATAGTTCGTTGCAGCATTTGTGATTACTTTATCTCTGGAAATTTTCCGGAATAACGGACTTAACACATGAAGAAACATTTATATAATTAAACGAACAGTGGTTGCGCGGGCGGTGATAACAAGTATTATGTTCAAGTTTGTGGTCTTGATATAAACACCTGACCCATTAATACTTATATATCAGTATAAACTAAGAATTGTATAATGTAGCAACAGGTCTACTGAATGAATTGCCTTTTCTGCACTATACAATTCTTAGTTTATACTGACATATGTAAGTAATTAATGGGTCACGTGCTTATATCAAGACCGCAACCTTAAAAGAAACATGCTGTAAGACAGGGAATAGATTGGTTACCTTTTTCTCGTGTTGCTATATGAGATGTTTTCATCCGCTGCCTACCTGATTTTTCCAGATATTTCGATCTCCGGATATGGAGGTCTTTTTCAATTGAAAACACATCACACGAACAATTTGACAATCAATATGTCTAGTGGAAAATTTTAGTTTAAACTGCCTTGAGTTATGCTTAAGAGATTTAACAACAAGTAAAAATGGGGAAGCTTAAACTAAAATTTGTGTGATGTGCTTTCCATTGAAAAAGGCCTCCATATCCGGAGGTCGAAATATCTGGAAAAATCAGGTAGACAGCGGATGTGAATGAGTGGCCTGTTTTTCTTTTACATTTCACAGATAGCTATGAAACAGGTTATACAGCAGTAGGGTATCTTTAGATTATACTGATGTTCTATTTCTTCCATGATGGTTAGGAGTTCCCGTGTTATGGATTCTGCTTAGTGGACTTCAGATTATTTAGTAATAATTAAATAACATTTGTCATATTTTGTGGATACATTTTAATGTATACAGTTTAAAAAAAATTTTAATGCAGGTTTGTCGGACGCTGTTGATCGATTAGCAATGGCAACTGATTTGTCGGACACTTTTGGGGAACACGTGCAGGCCTTCAATCGGGATCTACGAAGACGTATTCATAGGCAGATCAACACTTGGCGCGATCAATTACTGGATGTCCTTATTAGTTGTGGCACACCAATTTGTTTGTCAGTTGTCGAACGTCGGGTTCTACTATTGGCTGATTTGTCCGGTTTCCAGATGGAGATGGACAGTTATAATGAACAAGGTGAGAGCAATGCAATTGAGCGAAAACAATTCCGTTTATGCCCGAGTTGTAATCTTTTATTTGATTATGCTTATGATGGCCAATATTTTGTTGCTCTGGCATACACTATCTGCAAATAGTGTAACTATGGGGTGACTGTTAACGCTACTTTATCCGTTAATGGGCACAATTCTCACTATTGGATGCATCTATATGTGTTTTCGGGTAATTCAGCATGTAAGCCTTTGTTTTTCGACAAATTTGCAACAGGCATGCTAAATTCTAGTACAAGGGAGCTTATCTCTTTTTGCGCTTGTAAAATGTAGTTTATTTTATACAGGAAACGGTACTACAAAAAATAAACCAATTCACTTCCATATGGCTGAGGCAATTTTAGTTCTCTTAATCACGTCGTTTGTTTTCATGTTCGTTATTTGAAACACAGAAAAATTTTGTTTTCCTTTCTTAGCCAACTAAATTATACTCAGTTAAGAATTTATATAATGCATTAATATAAAAATTCTTTAATAAAAACTGTGTTCACATTTTCTATGCACCAAATTTTCTTGCCAAATTTCAAATCTTACAAAGCAGCTTTATATAAATTCTTAAGACTTTTTATAACAAAATATTTTATTTCTATCTGTCTAATAATTTGTGGAGTACACAATTTTTTAAATCAATGATTGCGCAGGTGGTGATAACTATTATTTAAATTAAGTTTTCGAGCTTGAAATAAACACCATTCCTATTGGATTTAATAAGTCTAACAACAGAAAAACCACTACCAGTCACTCGTACTGACGCGTTTCGGCCTTCCATCTTAATCACCAGAGTACGACAGAACACTGACTGTATATGCATTGCGGTTTCATTCACCCTAGTTAGTTTACTGTCGTACTCCAATGATGACCGTGGAAGGTCGAAACACGTCAGTACGTTTGACTGGCATTGGTCTTGCCATATTGTTCGACTGGTTAGATAAAATGAGATTGTTGTTTATTTGAAGCTCACAAACTAGATCTGAAGAATTGTTTTCACCACCCGCGTAATCAATGATTGTTTAATTGAGTAACTTATAAACATTTTGTGTGACTGCACAGGAATTGGCAGCTTACATTTACAATCCAGTATAATTTGTTCGAGACTATTGGAGGTCAGAGCCACACGACTAATTTTGCTTTCAATGTATATTCATTGCTGATTGACCCTCAATAGCCAGTTTGCCGTCATACTCCGATGGCCATGGAAGGTAGAAACGCGTCTGTATGTGTGACTGACGGTAGTTTTTCTGTTGTGGAATACTGGCTCTGTGATCGGAAGTCCTATCAAGTGAATCTGTTTTCAAAAGTTGGCTTCTATAAAGTACAAATTATTGGTGTTTATGAAATAATAAGGATTACTGCGCTAAAAAGTTTTAACCCAAATTTTTGTGTTTTGAGTTGCTTCAATCGATCTTTATAAATATTTTTGAATGGTTACGGTATTATGTTAAAATCATTCCTTGGAACAAGTCTGTCTTATACGATTTTGATTTTCACACCTTATGCTTGGTATGTGCATATAGGATAGAAAATCTTTAAATATGATTCTATTTCTTATTATAATTAATTTTTTAATAGTTGCATTTTTCACATGTGCTTCATGCGATTAATCCTGAAGGTGAATAATGCCTCAAATATTTTAATTTGGCAAGAATAGAAATACAGATAAATAGTCACTATGAAATAATGATAATATAAGTTCAATATTTCTTCTGTACCCAAATTTCATTGCATGTGTTTATAACTGCCAAATACATGCCCAACCGTGATAGTTGCCATCAAAAATAATATAACCCTTATGAAGTAGTACTAGATAGGAGATGAATATTTTCCTGATCTTTTGAAAAAAATTAATTTTCAAGTCATCTGTGAATTCACACGCAACGATTCAGAAACAATGTCGAAATTGAAAAAAATCTTAAACAGCAATGTATTCAGAAAATAAACTTTGTGAAGTATAGATTTTTCAGAAAATAGCTCGACATCTCATCATTCACCCCCATATAATGGATGAAATTGGCAAATTAAGATAATAAAGATATTTAATCGTAAATTTCTTCAAAATAAATTGAATTAAAGGCCTTTTTAATAACTACAAGACTCGAAACATATTCATATATCTTTTCTTTTACGTTAATTACTTGCTTCGATGAAGAAATTTGTTTTGATTAAACCGTGTTGACCCTCACCATATCATTCGGAGGTGAAGTTGTCTATATAATCGTAAAGAATATACTAAAGTATCTTATGAATCAAAGACACTTAAAAAAAAATCATCGATTAGGAGGAAGCACTTGCTTGGTTCTTTTTGTAGTTATACCAAATTTCTAATTTTTTCATTTAGTATTCTTCATTCCTACAAAATCAGATTAATACATTGTCGTAAAGCTTCAAGAATTATATTTGGGAACTTTAATAATTGTGGAATACAAATATCTTAGTAACCCATCCCGTTCTTACACTTAATTTTTTCTTCCATTTCCAAATATTTCTTCTGTAGTATCGGCATCAGATTAGTAGATTTTGATCTTATGTTTATTGATTATTGGTAAATATAAATTTTTTGGGCTTCCTAAATTTGTATTAATAATTTAGTCATTGTAAACCTTTCTTAGGATCGATTTATAGCTTAAATAATGTATAACTCTCGAATTGTTGTTAAAGTTATTCAAGTATTTTTGTGTATATTTGTGGCAAAATTATTTACACTTCGTGGATTCTATTAGGTACATTCAAACTCAAACTGAACTTTTGCCTTTTATTTTGACATATTATACATCTCTTTCAGCAGAAAGACATTTGAAAATATGCTGGTCTAGTTCATCCACATCCATGTAGAAATAATCCTTGGGAATATGTTGGTATGAAAAGAAACTCCTATTTACTCTTTGATAATCCAAATGAGCATTTCATTTATCGGGGTTTACCAATTAACTTCTTGAAGGAATCTAACGTAGAAAATTTGCTCATGATTGAGCCCTTCAAAAACATTAAAGTGTCCAACGACCAATTTATAAAGCTCTATCAATAAAGATGCAAAAGATGAGAGTATTGACCCTTGTCGGCAAATAAATAATTTGGAAAAATTCACAGTTATTAGATAAACTCTGAGTTACGGTGACTTTATTCATTAAAATAACCTATAATTATATTGAAACTACATGATTCACAATTAATCTCCAACGTCTATAAGGAAAAATCCTCATCGTTGGATTTCGACTGAGGCGGTATATACAACGCTGTCAATTTACTATTATGTTCATTCTTATCATGTTGGCGATACTTTTAAATAATAATATGTACATTAATCTAAAATTTATTGAAAAGTCGAAAATCATTTGAATGCTCTGACAGCCATAATTTTAATAACGATGTGTCTATCAACATTATTTGTTTATGAATTCCTATAACGATTAAAACTTACTTCTTATTTTTTGATTATTCACCTAAAACCGCGAAAATAAACTATTAAATTTTGCATACTTTGCTTTGGGCCAGTTCAGTTACTCGTTTCCATAGAGTTTCATAATATTGGCTCCTTTTTATTGTTTCATTGTGGCTGGCTATTTTGTTTTAAACTAGATTATGAGACTCATAACGCAGACTGCGGTGATACCGCAATGGGTAATAGATGATAATTCACAGGTATTCGCAATTTTACAATTGACTAACTATGTGACCTTTTCATTTTTAGAACTGAGGCCAATTACTGTTTATTCGCTGTGGGTATTCTAGCGTCCCTCGTTCGAAAAAACGCTCTATCTCTTATTATTTTGCCGTATCTGCAAGCCAAAATGACTAAAACACATTTTACATGTTTCCTAATTGAAATGATGTTGTGCTTTAGATTAACATGAATCAAAACTTATTTTTCTTTGATTTATCACCAAAATGGTAAATTATTTTATCTCCACTCCGCGCTATTCTATACCCTTTTTAGTTAACTTCACTATACCCATGGCTAAAACATAATAATAATAAATAATATAATATAATTTTCACATTTCCTTGCGACCTCACACTGATTGTTTGTGCATGTTATTTTGTGCGTTGCTTATGTTTAATATGCCAATCTATACTGCATTTACTAGTTCATTTAAAAATATTTTCAATTTCCAGCTAACCTCAATGTCAATCTAGATACTAAAACGCACTTCTCCATAAATTATAAAGTATTTAATTGTAAATGCATTTTGAAACGAATAAAGAATTCCTTTTATGACCAGTTATCATAATCAATTAAGATCTGATATCAATCATTTAAGTCCAATTTGTGGACTGCAAACGAACACTAATAAAATTCCAGACTAATGAGTTCACCTTTTAATAACAATTGTTGTTTCATATTTCCAATAATCAGGTTTTAATTTGAATTGAGAAATAAATTGTTTATGGTAGCAAAAAATTCTTACAAAGCAGATTAACACACTGTTAAAACAAGCTACATTCACTTAGCCAGAACTCAACTAATCAGTGACATCTGGTACTTTATATAGTCAATTTTTAAAATAAATAGAAATTCATTAAATCTAGTTTGCGAGCTTGAAGTAAACACCAATCCCATTGTATTTAACCAGTCGTCGAACAACATAGCAAAACTACCGCCAGCTGCAACGCACTGACGCGTTTCGACCTTCCATGATCATCAACAGAGTACGACGGCAAACTGACTATCGAGAATCAAACCGCATTGCATAGTTATGGAAAGAAAAATTAGATACCCACTCTCACCTCCAGTAGTCTCGCATACACTGTACTTGACTGGAAGTGTCGGCTATACAATTTATGTGCTATCATGAACATTAACTGATTGCAGCTTTCCCCAGAAATAAATATATGGCCAATACAATTTAACAATAATTGATTGCGCGGGTGGTGGTAAAAGTTCTTTAAATCAAGTTTGCGAGCTTCAAGTAAACACCAATCCCATTGTCTTTAACCAGTCGTCGAATAACATGGCAAAACTACAACCAGTCGGACGCACTGTCGCGTTTCGACCTTCCATGATCATCATCAGAGTACGACGGCAAACTTACTAGCGAGGATGGTGTTTACTTCAAGCTCGCAAACTTAATTTAAATAATTGTTACCACCACCCGTGCAATCAATGATTGTTTAATTTACAAAATTCATTTTCTTTTTTGTTTGAGGATTGTGGATGCTCAATACAACAGCTTCTCCTGTGCTTAACTATTTTTTTGATATTGCTTTAAAAAGCACCTCGAATTCTCTTGAATTTTAATTTAAACGACTATTGGATTTGAGTTTAATATTTACAAACGATGTGTTGAGCTATATAATTAAACGAGCAATGGTTGCGCGGGCGGTGATAATAACTTGATCAAGGTTGCGATCTTGATATAAACACCTGATCCATTATGTAAGTAAATTTGTCAGTATACACTAAGTATTGTATAGTGTAGAAAAGGCAATTCATCCAGTAGACCGGTTTCGTCCTTATTGGAAACTCATCACGTATTGTCCAGAATTTGCTGCGGACAGGGCTCGAACCTGGGCACGTCTGCTTCAGAATCTGATGCTATAACCACTGAGCCACCCTACCGAACACTGCAGGCAATTTTCGGTTATATAATCACTAATGTGTTTCACTATTTTAGATATGTTATCCTCTTTGTCAGCTGTATTTATTCTAAAATGCACTTGAATTTGCTTCCTTTGAAATCAGCTAGTCTGGCTTACAAAGCGCACTAAGTAACTATTACATGGGTATAAAGAAACAATGTTAGACTGTTCGATTTCAGAGAGCTTATCCTTTACATTGATGTTAAACAAGCGTCTTTTAGTGTAAACAAACATCAATTCTATGAACTGAAGCTGCTGTAAGAAATTTTTTTTAGAATGGTATCCCAAAAAGTATGTCTAAGCAAAATAAAATTCAAAAAACGAAAAGAAAGAAATGAAGCCGTTCCAAACCAAAAGACGATATTTATCAGTAAAACGTTTAAAGGAGAGGGTCGAATAATTTAAAACGCAGTGATTTATCGAATGCCTAGTACACACTGATGCGTCACGTTTAAATGCATCTGATAAATTCACTGCAAAATAATTAAACATCGTTTTCTTATCTCTGTATCTGCATATGCCCTCACCGATTGAAGCATAGACAATACCAAGAAAGCCTTTTACTCCAACCTAAGCTCTTTACTAAGTTAAGCAAGAAGCCCAGATGTAACCTTAGTTATGGGTGACGTAAATGCTCACGTTGGGCGTTTAAGCAACAAGAAATTACATCTTGGTAATATATTGACTTAAAGCTCAATATAATAGTGAATGACTGTTGATTAGCTGAAAGAATATACTCAATTAACAAATGCCAGCAGTTCAGCTTCACCTAATGCTACTGTGATGAGCAAAAGCAGAATGAATACATTCAATTAAATTATTACGGCGGGCAGCTTCACCTACTGCTCCTTTAATGAGAATTGTCTCACTAAATGAGCTCGGTTGATTTATTCCAGCAGTTCAGCTGTTCCTGTGATGATAATTGGCTGAAAAAATGGGCTCAGTTGACGTACTCCTGCAATTCAGCTTGACTCACTGCTTCCATGGAGAGCACTGGAAGAATAAATGTGTTCAGTTGGTTTATTCCTGAGGTACAGCTAGAACTACTGCTACTGCGATGAGAATTAGCTGAACGAATGAACTCAATTAACAAATACCAGCAGCTTAGCTTCACC
The DNA here is from genome assembly GCA_029291075.1 of Eudiplozoon nipponicum. NCBI lineage: Eukaryota > Metazoa > Platyhelminthes > Monogenea > Mazocraeidea > Diplozoidae > Eudiplozoon > Eudiplozoon nipponicum. The sequence goes on from JAQBSW010000950.1 coordinate 83,710, forward strand.
TGATGCTAATTTGATAAGCAAAGGCAAAATGAATGCTTTCGAATAAATTATTACAGCGATCAGCTAGAACTACTGCTCCTGTAATGAGAAATGTCTCACTAAATAAGCTCGGTTGGCTTATCCCAGCAGTTCAGTTTTAACAACTTCTGTGATGAGCATTGGCTGACTGAATGGGTTCGATTAAATTTTTAAAGCGATGGAGCTTGTCATGAACCGTGCCGGCTCGGTTTGGTATAACTGCGCAATAACTTAATGTTAAATGTGTTTAACGGCACGAGAGCAAGCGCGTCAGACGCGAAGGCCAAGTTTCGGCTGCTGAAGGAAACTTTGACAACTGGCATCTGGGCAGATAGTGCTCATCAGCCTTGGTTGGCATACAATCTAGGAGAAGGAATACACCGAATACTAACCATCCTCCCTAGGAAAGGGCGACCTAGTGTTCTTTTACAGTCTACATATAACCATTAACAATACGAATTACAGTGCTCGGTAATGGTTATATGGAAGTGAAACTTTAGTCATTTTTGGCCTTTGTATGGCTGTGCATGATGATGGTGATAATTTAGTAGCACAAATTTCAGAGGCAATGTAAGGAATTGCGCCACATGGTCTCCTTCATCTCTATGTCATCTGTGGATTCAAGTATATAATGTAGCAATTAGTTATAGATGGCGTGGTTGCATTTAAGATTATCGTTCGATTTTGAACACGAATGTCGACTCTTATTTGTAGGAGATTTACACTCAAGATTGTTGGAAAAAGTAAATCAGAATGAAGCTCAAATTGACGGTATATATGTCGATCAACCGTAATTCAAACAAAACATGAATATATTCTTAAATCAACGTTAACTGATTAAAATTTTAATTTTCTGTGGACGATGACAAGCTCCACTATGCACAATACAGGTATTACTATATGTGTCAGTGTGAGCTCCCGTTGAAATAATTATTGTTTGTATGCAAAATCTATGGAGATCCTCGAAACTAGACGCTGAATTTCAGCTATTTCAGCTTATTATATTAAGACACCAGCTTAAGCGTAATCTAGAATTCCATCTCGAATCCTTTTGGACTAAGAAGGCTGAAGAGATGGAAGAAGCGTTCGTATTCGGTAAAAGCCGAAATTTATTCCAACAGGTTCGACAAAATGAAAAGTTAGCAAAACTCTAAACGATAGTAACAACCATCATATAAACGATAAAATGTGTCTTCTTAATAGGTGCGTAAATGTTGTTGTACCTTACGCAGCCCTGTCATCTTTTAATTTTATTTCGCATTTTTCCTGTGCAGGACGGTTGATAGCACTCGTAGGTTGGTAAAATTTCGATTCCTTTACATTTGTAGTTTCAAAGGTTATATTTGTTTTAATTTAATTTTTATTTTAATTTCTAAAGTATTTTTATTGTCTTGCTTAATATCCGGTATTAATATCTATTATGCTCACATGTAAACAAAAAAATACCCACAAAACCACCCACGCATACACCAAACTATACACACATATGTGTACTCTAATCTAAAGTGACATTTATAAAATTAGTATAAGCAGACCATATGGTTTGGCATACACGCCTATCTGTGATGTCTCGATATTTAAACTACTTTTATCGACGCGTAGAAGGATCTTAATAGGTGAGCTGAACACTTCTATGATAAATGTTCTTTGGCATTCGCATCAGTCCCGATCCCCGAAATGATGCATTCATCAGCAGCGCGGAACTTTAATCTCTGACATACATCAGAGTTATAAATACGAAATGCAATCCTACCTCTTAAATATTGCAAACCTGTAGGCATCTGTATTTATTTGAGGATGGTAATGCCATAATTTCGTATTATATGGAATGAGGAGACCATGCAATTTGCTTGGAATGAATCGACTATCATTCTTATCTTCAAAAAATGACAATCGTTATTCTTCTGAGAACTATCGTGGTATAAGCTTGGCCTCAGTCATATTTAGGTTATCTTACGCCGTATTTGCACTTTGTGTGCATCACAAACTATAGAACAACAAGCAGGATTCCGATCAAGACCACGGTGTATAAATACTTTTTTTACTTTAAAGCATATTCTTTAACATGTATATCGCCGTGCCATAATAACCACCCCTCTAGACTTTAAGGGTGCATTTGACTCAGTGGATCGCAATTTGATTTTCGGTATTCTGTCAAAAATTGGTATGGTTCCTAAATTTGTAATTATTATATGTATTTTCCCCACAAACATTTCTGGTCGCATTAAAGTATATAATTTCTTACAGCACTGGTGTTCGTCAAGGCTGTCCACTTTGCCATTTGTGTTTAATATCGTAATAGATGATTTTATCGACAATACTTGTTCAAACGTTCAGGATGCAAATGTCAAAGTTCTCCCGAGCGATAGATTAGTCGATCTTGACTATACAGACGATATTGCATTTTTCGACAATAAGAATTCTGCTCAGGCTACCTTCAATATATTAACCCTCGTTGTTCCGTCCTTCGGTATGAAATTCGCTTTCTCTAAATGTAAGATACTTATACAGGGTCACTCAGCATTCACCACAGTGCTGCAACTGCAAATTGAAGATTTGGAAGTATTTGAAAAGTTTAAATTTCTTGGCAACTCTATCAATATCTTAGGTCAGATGACTGACGAGGTGAGTATGTGAATCGCGAAAGCTAGAGTAACTTTCTCCAATCTTCGCCAATTGTGGAGAAACGCGAGTATTTCACTCCGCTTTGAAGACCGTGTATGCAATTCATCAGTATGTGCAGTTTTATTACACGCTAATGCGACTTGACCACTTAGAGTCGATGTCATTTAATGCTTGCAAGCATTTGACCTTTTTGTTTGAGGAGAACAGCATATGTAGATTACCAATAGCAAATAACGAACGCTAACCTCATTAGATACATTTTGGATAGGCCAAAAAGTGATCCGTGTTAGAAACCATACAAGGCTTCATCATCTGCGTCGGCTCGATCACGTTTTGCCTATGTCATCAATTCTATTTCCCAGTAGAACATTATACTGTCATCCAGCGCCAGATTGGCGTAAGAAACAATATGGAAAGATTTTGACAAGGAAGAAACAGTTAAAGTGAACTACATCTAAATTTGGTAGTATGAGACACACTCGTCTGCCAGCATGGATTCCACGCGCGCATCATAGATCTTAGTTGGATCTTGTTGCAGAATTATAGTTGAATCACTTTTGTAACCTATTTTCTTATTTGGGACGAGTTATCTGCGAGGCTTGGTTGTGATTTTAACGCGACACAGTGAAAATGGCAAGGAAACTGTATTACTGATATTGCCTTGTCTTAAAGTTGACATTATCATAACGGCTTTATCTAATTAAATATAATCATATTAACCAAACTTCTCCGTCATAAATTACTCTTCTTTTTTGTTTAAATTATTATTTTTCTTTTAATTGATGTTTGTTTACACAACAAGACGCTATTTTAACATAAATGTAAAGGATAAGCTCCCTGAAATCGAATAGTCCAACATTGCTTATACACATGTAATAGCTACTTAGTGCGCTATGTAAGCCGGACTAGCTGATTAGTAAGGAAGCAAATTCATGTGCATTTTAAAATTAATACCTCTGGCAAAGAGGAGAACGTTTCGAAAATAGTTGAACACATTAGTGGGTATATAATTTGAAATTGCGTGCAATGTGCGGTAGGATGGCCTAGTGGTTAGAGCACCAGATTCTAAAGCAGACGTGCCCAGGTTCGAGCCCTATCCACGAAAAACTCTTGACAATACTCGATGAGTTCCTAATAAAGACGAAACCGATCTACTGGATGAATTTCCTTTTCCAGACTATACATTACTTAGCCTATGCTAACAAATGTATGTACATAATGGGTCAGGTGCTTTTATCAAGATCGCCACCTTGGTTAAAAGTAATTATTTTTATTGTTATTATTGTTTCTACTTTCTTAGTGTTTGTTTTTTATATGATTATTTTTTTATTTGCATGGTTGTATAGATTAAAGCATCAGTTACTGAAGACTTATATTTCGTTATATTATTATTATATATTATTATTATTATTATTATTATTATTATTATGGTGATAATAATGTCTTTTATGCTACGAACGCCAGCTAAACTTAAATCTAAAGGAAAAGCGCGGCGCAATCACGAAGTCCAACATATTTTATCTAGACAGATGGCATCGCTGCTCAGTACGCTAAGTAGACCGGACTGGACACTTTCTAAAGAAGCAAGTTCAAGAGCACTTTAGTCTAAGTGAAGTTGGCAAAGGCGAGAACGCCTACGTAATGTTTGAAAACATTGTTTATAGCCAACACACTTCAAATCTGGTGGACTCCCAGATGCTTTTCAATGCAGTAAACGAAGTAGGAAATTGCACACATTGAAGCTGTTATATGCAAAATCCCAAATCATCAGCTAAATAAACTAAAGAAGCTCGTAATGATTTGAAAATGATCTGGTAGTGTTTTCCACTTCCCGATTGCTGTTGTATAATTCATTTATTCAATCCAGCTTATTTCACTTTGCTTTCCATAATTGACTATATAAAGTACCGAGCATTACAGACGAATTTTGTTTTAACGCATATAAATTGTCCTTCTTTAGCTCATATGTATATATCTGCTTTATAACATATCTAAGCTTTAATATGCAATTTTTTCTCAATTTATATGACAAAGGCATAGGAATGGCTGAACTAGAATAATGTTTCATCTGACAAACAGAAATCCATGTAAATTTCGCATGAAAATGTATGATTACATTTAAGCTTCCTCACCTATACACATTCATAAATGGAGATTTTCTCCCACGCATTGAGTTCCAGATGATCTTACGTATATTAAACAAAATTTAGCAAATCACTCTTGTTTACTTTTCCGTTCACTAGATTTGCAAGACATCATCTCAACAAAACAATAATTTCGCTATCCAAAACCGCGCAGCTCAAAACGACAAGAGAAGCAAAAACAATTCCACAATCAGTACAAATTAAAGTTTAAAACATTTGTGTTAGCGATACTTTTGTCCTTGTATATAGCCAAATCGTATAATATCATGAATAAAAAATGACTTCGTTCGCTGTCAGAAATCTATTTACACGCATCTTTGTTAACAAAATCATCGTTTTCCTCTGTACGTTCAGCGATAGTTATAACCGATGATTCCCCATACTTACAATTCATTCAAAAATTCTCCTCAATAAGTGAACTAAACATGTTTAGTTCACTCTTTACGGTCAATATTTCACGGAAGTCGATGGAGAGACGACAGACAAGCCGTTAGGATGTATGCTAGCTGATGCCTACATTTTCTATCAGGAAACAACAAAGCTAAGACCACTTATTAAAAATTACTGCTATACACATCTGAAGTAGTTTGATGGCTTCTCCATAACCATAAATGAAGATGGCGAAATAAATAACATGCTTAAAAATTTTACAATGTGAACCATCACAATCTGTTTACTGCCGAGCACGAAAGGCCTCAGTCTAACGCACTATCTTTTTTTGGTTTATTGCTGTGCAGACAGGATGATGACAGTCTAAAAAGAAAAATATATCGAAATAAAACAAGGACTACATAATGCATTCGTTATCACAGCGTTGTCACAATTCTCCACAAGGGAAATTTTATACTCAGTTTATCTTAAAGAATAGATAAAATTCGTTCTGATATATTTTAATGTCAAGAACTGGCAGTGCTGGAAAAGCTTTATTAGATATCGGATACCCGGAAAAGTTTGTTGAAACAAATATGGAGAATTAATTAAAGGAACACTGGTTGCGCGGGTGGTGATAACCATTATTATAATCAAGGTTGCGATCTTGATATATACACCTTACCCATTAATGACTTACATATTTCAGTATAAACTTAGAATAGTATAGTGTAGAAAGGCAATTCATCCAGTCGACCGGTTTCGTCCTTATTGGGAACTCATCATGTACTGGCCAGAATTTGCCGCGGACAGGGCTCGAACTTGGAAATTAGTTAGTATATAACTGAAAATTGTGTGTAGTGTAGTGTGCAGCAGGGTGGCTCAGTAGTTAGAGCACCAGAGTCTGAATCAGAGGTGCCCAGGTTCGAGTCCTGTCCGCGGCAAATTCTGGCCAGTACATGATGAGTTCCCAATAAGGACAAAACCGGTCGACTGGATGAATTGCCTTTCTACACTATACTATTCTAAGTTTATACTAACAAATTTAAGTTATTAATGGGTAAGGTGCTTAAACATGGAGATATTTGTCAGTATACCTTCGAAGTTGACCCATCAACCGAAATATTTACTCTAAGAATTCAGAAGTCTGGGACTTCTCTGATGTCTAATGTTTTTTATACAATTGAGCGCCTCCTAAATTTTAATGTAAATGATTAACTCAGCTACAATCGTGCAGTCCAACATTGTTTATTTACACATATGCCATAGCGTCTCAGTGCGCTGTGTGGACCAGACTAGCCTAATACTAAAGAATCAAATTCAAGAACATTTTAGACTTGCGCACATCTGACAAAGAGGAGATCGCTTCCGCAATAATAAAACACATTTTTTATTCAAATCACACCTCAAATCATGGGGAGTATCTGGTGTTCTTTAAAGCAAGAAACGATAAATAATTAAACACAACGGAGGCATTTTTATGCAGCATCCCTAATCCTTAACTAAATGAACACAAGATGTTTGTACATTTTCTTTAAATGAAGTTTGCGAACTTGAAAAAAACACAAATCCCATTTTATTTAACCAGTCATCGAACAACATAGCAAAACTACCGTCAGTCTCATATACCGACGCATTTTGGCTGCACAATTTCTATGCAGTCACGAATATTAAATATTTGCAGCTTTCGCCATATATATATAGAAAGAGAAAGAGTATATATATATATATATATATATATATATATATATATATAATCTTTGAAATGCGAGCTTTACTAAAATTCATTGTAACCTTCCTGTGAAAACAAAAAGAAATTTTATCAGACACAAGAACATTTCTTTCTGCATAATCTCCTCAAATATCTACTAATGAACATATCTTTATATATAAATTGGAAAGCAAAACAAGATAGAAATATGTGAAGATCATTGTACTCTTTCTGTGTGCTTTCCAATTTATATATAAAGATATGTTCATTAGTAGATATTTGAGGAGATTATGCGAAAGAAATGTTTCTTGGATCTGATAAATTTTATTTTGGCTTTTGCACACAGGAAGGGCACAATGAATATATATGTATATATATATATATATATATATATATATATATATATATATATGTATAAATACATTTAAAACAATTAATGATTGTGTGGGTGATAAAATTCGTTAAATGAAGTCTGACATCCTGAAGTAATAAGCAATCCCATTGTATTTAACAAGTCGTTGAACAACACTGCAAAACTACCGTTAGTCAAGAGTGCTAATGTCCGTGACCGCACAGAAATTGTGCATCCGACATTTCCAGTCAAGCAAAATGTATGCGAGACTACTAGAGATGGGAGTTGCGTATCGAATTTTGCTTTCCGTATATATGCATTATTACCTGATCTGCGTTTTGACTAACGCAGTTGTTCTTTTTTCAGAAGTTTTTCTTTATCAAAATATTTGCATTATTGTTTAATCCTCGCTAGTCAGTTTGCCTTCGTACTCTGATGACGATCATGAAAGTTCGAAACGCGTCGGTACGTGTGACTGACGGTAGTTTTGCTATGCTGTTGGACAACTTGTGAAATACAATTGGATTGTTGTTTACTGCAAGCTCGTAAAACGTATTTAAAGAGTTGTTACCACCACCCGTGCAATCATTGATTGTTTAGATGTTCGTATCTTTTTCTAATGTAAAGTGGTGTATATTCTGTGTGTACGCGAATTTTTGCGTGTCTACACTCATGTACGTTTTCCGTTTAATGGTAATTATTATATTATGTATTAATTTAATTCAATTCTATGCCCTTTGCTTTCCAAAATAAATATGTATAGCACCAGATATGATAAAACGAACATTGGTGGCGTGGGTGGCGATAACAGTTATTTAAATTGAGGTTTCGATCTTGATATAAACACCTGACCCATTCTATTCATACATTTGTCAGTATAAACTAAGCATTGTATAATGTAGAATAGGCAATTCATCCAGTTGACCACATTTTCGGGTGGCGAATCCACTAAATCAAAGACACTTAATAACCTCATGTCAAGGTATGTGGCTCTGTGGTTAGAGCAACAGATTCAAAAGCACGTGTGCCCAAGTTCGATCCCTTTCCGCGGCCAATTTTGGACATGTAAATATCTCCCAATAAGGATGAAACCGCGCAATCAATTATTGTTTAAATTGTATTGCCTATATATGTATATGTGGCGAAAGCTGCAAACAGTTAATGTTCGTGACTGCATAGAAATTGTGCAGCCGACATTTGCAGTCAAGTTCAATGTATGCAAGACTGCTAGAGGTGAGAGCCGCATATCTAAATTTGATTTCCATATATATTCAATGCGGTTTGATCCTCGATAGTCAGTTTGCCGTCGTACTCTGATGATGATCATGGAAGGTCGAAACGCGTCAGTGCGTTGCAGCTGGCGGTAGTTTTGTTATGTTGTTCGATGACTGGTTAAATACAATGGGATTGGTGTTTACTTCAAGCACGCAAACTTGATTTAAAGAATTGTTACCACCACCCGCGCAATCAATTATTGTTTAATGTATGGCTTGCATTTTCTACATTAAACAATGCTTAGCTGACCGCTATATGTGTGTAAAGGTACTGGTGATTATATCAAGATCGTATTCTTGATTAAAACAGTAGTACCAGATATTACAATCGAGTGTTATTCTGGCGAAAAAAGGTTTTTAACCGTTTTCTATATCTGCTTTATACTTGTACTTCCACAAATGACTTAATTCTAAATTAAATTAACGAACCACCTTTTTTAGGTAGTGTAGATAAAAAACCACTTAAACGTACCCAGCCCAATTTGTATTAAACATTCTTCATGCCGAATTTTTATTTCTTTTTCATCTCTTGTCACTAATTGACCACGTAGCGACAAATTGTTTATATTAGGCAGCTGATCAAGTACAATGCTTATGGAACTAAAATTTGCAATCGCCTCGTCTTTGTTTATCAAGACATCATACATGCATCGAAATTTGACGAAAACTAGTCAAATTTTCATCGAGCTACGATGATGATTGACGAGAGTTTAAACGCAACTGAAGATTAAGCTACGTTCAATAGCTGAACAACTTATTTGTTGGATTGGTGTTTATTTCAAGTCTACAATCTTGATTGAAATAAAAGTCATCATTGCTCGTTCATGTAATGCTTGCATAACCATAAGAATGTGATCACTTAGTAATTGTTGTGCTTACGACAAAACGAGCCCTATCCGCTAACTTATTGTAATTCAATCCTTTACAGAATCATGTACTACTAACTAATCTTTATAATTTTAGTTTAGTAATGCATATTTTTAAACTCTGTTTAACACTACCTAGCTAACTTTCAGTTAAAAATGGAAATGAAGAACGCGCGTATTCTGCTGCTCGACAATCTTCTACCCGCGTTTTCACATGTTAAACAGCCAAATCTGTCATTTATTAATCGCCTTCACTCTTTCTGTCAGCAACTATTATTCGGCTATTACCATTTGTTGTCACCCGATGCGGCCGATAGAAAGAAATCTGCCAGTCGGGTTAAATCAGCAGGAAACATTTTGAATGCTTTCTCAACATGTTATATGAGCACAGCGGGGATTGTTGGAAGGCTTGCTCATCAGACGAGTGCCCAATCATTGGTCGAGGTTATGACAGAGGATGTAAAGGTAACAATAGTAAATTTAATCACAACAATTTAATTTGCTTAGTAAAATGTAAATTTTGAAATGTTTGTACCACGGAAAATGCACGTGAAGATTCTAAAAATGGCACTTCGCGAGATTTACTGATTCATATTATTGCGATAAATTATAATCAGATGATTTTTTGAATAAATTCATATATAACACGATTAGAAAGTAATAGAATTTCAAAAATTTCATTTCAATTGAAAAATTATATAAATTTTAAGAAATTGAATGCCCATCTAGATTCTCCAGTCGAGTGTTCGGTCAGTTAGCTATGAATTTTAAAAACTACGATGTTCCAATAAGCAACTATATATGCAATATGCTAGTCTGTTGCAATTCTTCGGATGAATAAAGCCTATTTCTTGCTCATATCTGATTGCATCAAGTACTCATGCATAACTTGACTTTATTTTTATTTTTGTTGTCCAAAAATAAAGTATCGAAAGGGATAATTGAACTTGCGCGTTCATAAAGTAGTCCGCTATTGCAGCAGTCGCCACATATATATATATATATATATATATATATATATATATATATATATATATATATCAGACCACGGCAGATTCGTACTAGAGAGGATACCGGTCAAGCAGGTTTTCCTAAACTTACCATTTAGAGGCGACGTACCGGCCTCAATAATTGCACGGCGGCTGAATAGAATAACTAAGGACAACTTTCCCATTGTTAAAGTAAATATGACATTTAGTACACAGAGAATCATGAGGTTGGATGCCAAAGATCAATTGCCAATTCTCTCCAAATCACTCATAGTCTACAAATTCTCATGTATGTGCGGTAGCACATATATCCGACGTACGAAGAAGCAATTGATAAGCACAATCCAGCAAAATTTGCCACAGAAATTGATTAACAAAGGCTTGCCACCGTCAGGAAAATCAGCTATTTTCGATCTTATATTGGCAACGGGGCACCCTGTCAATTCGACCAATTTCACAATTCTACATAAAGCAAAATCAGAAAAATTATTATTTATCTATGAAGCCCTTTACATAAAACAAAAAGCACCTGACCTTAATATTCAAAGTTCATCAACATGATATTCTCATCGACTGGCCAAGAATAACAAAATTCAACAACAATCTACTAGTATCCAGCCAAGAACAAACAGGCCCTCGACTAGATTCAACAAACGTACAATCGGATTGGCAACAAACTGAAGTGGAAATAACAGAGGCGCATACGATGACAGAAGTCTCCAAACAATGTGAGCGTTTAACACGGCAATCAACACTGGCGTTGTTACCGCGTGAAAAATTTGCGCAACGAGGTGGAACGATCAACTATACTGGGAAAAATAGCACTTGCATATGTAACAGTGAACAATGCGCACAAAAGGTTAATTCTCAAGCTATCAAAACATTAATGACAAGATCTCAGACATCACTTAGCAATACTGCGAGAATGACCTTTGCATGCAAACACGCATACACACAAACACAAACGCATACACACTCACCAACTAGTCAAAACAAGAAACAGCAGTAAAACGAGTCAGATTTGTTACCACTAGCATAATCAAATGAAAACCCAAAATGTATAAATATGTATGATTGTATAAGAGATGATTAGTATTCACGAAATAAATGGCCTTTATCCACTTTGTTATTTGTGTTTTCCTAATTATAAGAATACCGTGGTAAATTAAAAAGGAATAGACATCATAAATATATATATATATATATATATATATATATATATATATATATATATATATATATATAATACAATTAAGCAAAGATTGGTTGCGCGGGTGATGGTAACTATTCTTTAAATCAAGTTTACGAGCTTTAAGTAAACACCAATCCCTTTATATTTAACCAGTCGTCGATCAACGTAGCAGGACTACCGTCAGTCAAACGTACAGACACGTTTCGACCTCCCATGATCATTACCTGAGTACGACGGCAAACTAACTAGCGAGGATCAAACTGCAATGCATATATAAGGCAAAAAGCTGGTCACATTTATTTTTAATTCAAACTCCAAATTGGTGCGGATTTTTCTTAGATACATGCGAAAAATAGTTAGGCTCACTGTTGGATGGAACTTATTTTATCTTAACCTCATTTAACAAAAGTAGTTTGTTCATGATTTGAATCATCATCATCATCATGCTGAGTCATGCAAAAACCAAAAGGGACTAATGTTACACTACCGTAAAACCGTAAGTCGTTCATGGTTATGAGTGGATTGTAAAAGAACACTCGGTCGTTTATTCCTAGTGAGGATGCTTTGTATTAGGAGTTTTCCTTCTCATAGATAGTCTGCTAACCGAGGCTGATGGGCACTCATTTCCAAGATGCCAGTGGCCAAAGTTTCCTTCAGCAGCCGAAAATTTCCCTTCGCGTCTGGCACGCTAGCTCTCATTCCGTCAAACACATGTAACTATAAAAGTTACTGCGCAGTTTGACCAAACTCGAGGCTTCACATGAAAAGGGATGATGGCTGTGTCCCCTTTAGTCTTGGCAAGTTTAATACTACCATTCCAGGACTGAATAGCTTATGCCTGTCGGTCATCATGATTTGAATATAAACTACTGAATTATTTACTAGTGTGTCTGCGCATCAGCGTGTTCGTTTCCTATTTCCTGTGTACTGTTGTTTAATCCACATTAACCCCACTTGCTTTCCAAAATTGATTATGTAAAGTACCAGATGCTATAGTTGAGTCGATTTCTGTCGAAAAGAAAATGGCCTTATTTAACTGTGTTGTACACACGACTTATTTCTTCATTTAACATATAGATTATAAAATAGATATGTGAATGGAAACTGCCACAAGAAAGCATAGAAAAACTATATCGAGAAACATAGGCCAAGAATTCGAAGTTAAAATTAAATATAAGATTTAATACGCAGCATTTGTTGACGCTAGAAATCAGCTTTTTTATTCATAACAACTATTCATCAACTAAATGTTAGACTTTAGTTGCAAATGTGACCGCATATTAAGGACAGGGAAACAGCTAATCTCACGTACTTATCAACGCTTACTTCACAAACTCACTTTCAGTTCTTGCGCCATCGATTACTTTGTTTATAAATTTTCGCATCCTCTATACAGTTTACAAGGCAGATCAAATAAACGTTTCAGGACATCAAAAAGCAGTATCAAAATCTAATTATAAAATTTAAGGCATTTGAGTTATAACAATAATAGTTGGATTAAAGAAATGTCACCTTTATATATATATATATATATATATATATATATATATATATATATATATTAAAAGTAAACTTAGATATGCGGCTCTCACCTCTAGTAATATCACATACATTTTACTTGACTGGAAATGTCGGCTGCCGTATTTCTAAGCATTCACGAACATAAGCGTTTTGCAGCTTTCGCCACATATATAGATAATGCAATTAAACAATCATTGATTGCGCGTGGGATGGTAAAAATCCTTTAAACATATTTAACAATACAATTTAACAATAATTGTTTGCGCGGGTTGTGGTAACAATTCTTTAAATCAAGTTTGCGAGCTTGAAGTAAACACCAATCCCATTGTATTTAACCAGTCGTCGAACAACATAACAAAACTACCGCCAGCCGCAACGCACTGACGCGTTTCGACCTTCCATGATCATCATCAGAGTACGACGGCAAACTGACTATCGAGGATCAAACCGCATTGAATATATATGGAAATCAAATTTAGATATGCGGCTCTCACCTCTTTAAACATAGTTTGCTAACTCGAAGTAACCACCAATCCAGTTGCTTTTAACCAGTCGTCGAACAACATAACAAAGCATGATAATGTTGATTATGCTGAGGTCTGTCTTGATTTTCAATGCCCACGTGCACAGTCGACAAAACAACTTTAGCAAATGAGCATTTCTTACCCGCCTACGCATATAGAAAGTTCTGCTACATTATTCGATTCAATTATGATGAGATCAATCTCTGTTAATGCTTCAATTTATTTATGTGTATAGTAATTTGTGTGTGAATTTATGTATGAATGTAGTTATGCAGGTAAGTATGTATTCGCGCGTGTATTTATGTATTGTTTAAGATTGTTTCATTTTAAAACTTATATACTTGTAGCCAAAGCTGCGAAAAATTTATGTTCGTGACTACATGTAAATTGTACAGCTGGCATTTCCAGTCAAGTATAATGTAGGCGAGACAACTATAGATGAGAGCTGCGTGTCTAGTGCTGCTTTCCATATATATATGCATTGTGGTTTAATTCTTTCTAGTCAGTATGCTGTCGTACTCTGATAACGATTATAAAAGGTCGAAACGCGTTAGTGCGTACGACTGGCGGTAGTTTTGCTATGTTGTTCGACTACCGGTTAAATAAAATGGAATTGTTTATTAATTCAAGCTCGTAAACTAGATTTAAGGAATGACCATGGAAGGTCGAAACGCGTCAGTACGTGTGACTGACGATGGCTACACTGGATTTTTCGGCGCCTGGCTTCATACAATGGGATTGCTGCTTATATCAATCTAGCTAACTTTATTTGAAGAATTATATGTATGTATGTTTATAGTAAAGAATTTTATATTCTATTGACTTATTTATTGTTTAAAAAATTAAACGTGAATTAAATTCGACCTGGATTTCTTTAACGGGATTTTCGCCGTGCTGTTCTTATAAAAGCGAAATTCAATCACGTGATTTATTGAAGATTTTATAAAATGTAGCACAAGTAAAAATAAATAAGACTGGTTTTTCTTTCTATTCCGAAATTTTGCTTTAAGTTCTAATTATTATCATCTTTACAGCAAAAAATTCTTTATTCGCATTAAAAACTGCAATTAATTCAGTGTCTAACACTTGTAACAATCCAGCCAGTGTGATAATTTGACCCGTTTCAATAGATTTAAGATTCGAAGTTTTCTCGTTAACATTAACTTGCAAATTGTCATAATTGTTAGATTTGTCACCGAATGAGACGTCAATAGCTTGTATTTTTATATATAAACATATGAGTGAATACGTATATAGGTGTTTATGTGTTCCTGTTACGGATTTCAAACCAAGTTTAAATATCATTTCAATACGTCCACTTTTGCATGTCACAAAATAGAACTTTTAAAGTAAACACACCCATTTTGTTGTATATAACTGGTGCTAGCAATTTATTATGTGCGGTGGTCCGCTTACTGAAATACAGTATTCAGTGGGTCGGTAAAACATGCCATTAACTATATTTATTAGTTAATTTAGTGAAATTATATCGATTTTTGTTATAATATTTTTAATTTGCTACTTTATGTGTACAATGGTGCGTAGGCATTTAATGTAACCACAGATTTAACTGCTCTGATCTAAGGAGCACCATTAATGAAAAGTCTTATTATTTGACCAATTTGTGCAGAATTCAGTTCGAGTTAAACACGAATTTCAAAATTATAGACTATATTAAAGAATAAAATTGTTTGTACTGGACTAGTATATTCAAAATTACCTGAATCGTGTTGTGACCTACACATTTTTGTGGAAAAGAATAATAATATTTGATTAAGACTCGCTAATTAGCCAAGCTATTATCTTATTACTGGTTAATCAATTAATGGTAGTATAATCTTTCCAATTTTCATCATTTAAGTGTCCTTTCATTGTATTTTATTTAATTAGAGCCCTTGGTGAGTTGAACGCTTATTAAAGGAATTCGATCTTTTTTCCTTATATGGTTTATTCTTTCGTTACACAATTTTCATAACTTTCTTGTTTTACCATCAATTATTTTATTTCATATCTTAATTAGGCTTCTAATTTTACTGTTTTAATATTTTTTGGGTCTTGCCTTCACTCTATTTATTTTGATCAACTTGTTATTACATCATTTAAAATGTTACGAATAAAACAACTAGTCCGAAAAATACAAAGGGTTATTGATTGATGTTTTCATTTGCGAACCTGGATTAATTGAAATTACCTGATCTTCGTTTTGACTAACGCAGCTTTCATTGTTCCAGTAGTTTTCTTGACAAAATATTTCGGCCTAACTTACCGTAGGCCTTCATCAGTTGCGATCCTCTCACAAGTTCAACAAACGAAACGAAGACGCGTTATTTCCTCTAGCCATAATATTTATAGTATAAATATTATGGCTAGAGGAAATAACGCGCTTGCTTCATTTGTTTCGTTTGTTAAACTTGTGAGGAGGATCGCAATTGATGAAAGCCTACGGTAAGTTAGGCCGAAATATTTTATCAAATAAAAACTACTGGAACAATGAACGTGCGTTTGTCAAAACGCAGATCGGGTAAAATACAAAGGGTTAAAGAAAATCGATTAACTGCAGTTCCATTTATGTAGATTTACATATGGATTAATTGTATTTAACTAATTTCTCATGGTTTATATATACATGCACACATGCACATAGGTTTTGTGCGTTTGTCTAGTGAAATGACAACAGCTGTTATTAAACGACCCGGTTCTAAATATACTTCGATTGGTTTTTCGTTGAAATTTCACACGTGCATGGTTTTTCTGTTTTTCAATTTTTATCAACTACCTTGAAATATGGTTATCAAGTGCATTTGATTTATTTGGTTCGACATCATAAAACCTGAGGGCAATCTTAATTACGTCGTTTCAAATGGTGAGGCTACAGCATGTAAAATGTAAATTAAAATAAGCCACTCTAATTTCACTTAGTTGGTTTTACACAGCAGTAATAGACATGCACACAGGTGATGCGCACTTCTATTGTGAATAGTCAGTTAGTTATTAGGAGTCTAACCAGCTAGAATTATAACTTATGCATAGACAATACAAATAAACAATAATTGATTGCGCGGGTGGTGGTAACAATGCTTTAAATCAAGTTTGCGAGCTTGAAGTAAACACCAATCCCATTGTATTTAACCAGTCGTCGAACAACATAACAAAACTACCGCCAGCCGCAACGCACTGACGCGTTTCGTCCGTCCATGATCATCATCAGAGTACGACGGCAAACTGACTATCGAAGATCAAACCGCATTGAATATATATGGAAATAAAAGTTAGATATGCGGCTCTCACCTCTAGCAGTCTCGCATATATTGAACTTGACTGGAAAGTAAACACCAATATAATTGTATTTAACCAGTCGTCGAACAACATAAATCGCACTTCTTTGTTTTTTTGCTTTGAAGATTTGAGATGTAGTGTGGACCGACGAAGGATACGGACAACGGTATACGAAATATTTCTGCCAAAATTATTAACTATGGGGTCCCTTAATATCTCTTTCGCATTTAAAAATATCTACACGCATTGTTCTATGAAAAAAACATCATTTTTACGCACTATGTTTTATTTGTTTATTGTTTTCTTAATAAGCCGAGTAACTATATCAGATGGTATGGCACATGTAAAGGGTCAGCTAGCACATAAGTTGTTTTTGTTAGTTGTCACACTGAATTTTAGTCGTTGATTTGCTGCAACAATTTTCATGACATCTATTCGTTATTAAACTTGTTTTTAGCATTAAATTAATCAGAAACGTTTTGTTCTAATCTGTCGGATAAAATTCGTTTCAGATATCTTTCATGCGAAATTACGACCTCGCTCTAATAATGGATGGTTTTCCAGTACGTTCCTGCTTGCGGAATCTTTTCCTCTAAATGAAATAGGCAAAAAGAGTGGCCTACAACATTTCCATTTTCTTTGGAGCAGAAAACTAGTATATAGACACTTATGTACTAGATATTTCGTATCAATTAATAAGTTAAAACATGTAGGATCATAAAAATATGCGAGCCAGCGTAAGTAAGGTGTAATCTTACACATGCCATTCGTGCGTACTGCTGATTCAAAATTAGGAGCCGATATTGTTGTAAACCCACGAAATAATTGTTCTAGAGATGTGGGACTCCTCGGCAGTTCAATCTCCCATACGAATGTATGCTACAGCAGTAGTAGAATGAACTTCATATAAAAACTTTAGCAATTGAACTTCAAAGCCAACGCACCATATATCATATTTATCCACCCTGTAAAGGTTACCAGAACTATGCTTTCTGAGATGAGCTAAATTTCACCAAAAAGGAGAATAACAAAAATTCTGAACGCCAGCAGATTTCTTTTATGACTGTAACACATAAACATGCTTTAATAGTATGTTTTTGCCTTAATAGTTCTTGCATTTACCTATTATTTTATTTTCTTTTATGCTTGAACGGCAGTCAATTTTAAGCATTCGCGCATTTACAACAGGAAATACAACAATACCTGCAACTTTAGAATCTGGCCAACTGCGTAGAATGCGGATTTTGTCAGGTCTTGCAATAGCTCGAGCACTTAAAACACCAGAATTGTGGCAGTCTTTGCTTCGAATAGCTATTACTCGTGTACTTCCGCGTTTAACTGCCTCTCAAATGAACAAGCCTGGGTTCGTTTTGCCATTCATTCATATTGATATTAAATCTTAAACAGAACATCTGTTTGACAACAAGATTGGTATTTACTTCATGTTGGTAAACTTAATTTTGTTATTTCTTTACTTTCAGCCGTTTACTGGATGATTTGTTAAATATTTTAACACAAAATAAAGTTCTTTTTGTCATTCCTGTGACCATATCATTTTTAAGTTCTGCAATTGACATTCTACGAACCTGCATTTTGGCCTGTGTTTTAATTTTATATTTCGAAATAATAATTAGGCAGCAGATTTCCAAACCGAAACTTAATGTTGTATTTCATAAATTTTAAGACCAGTACTTATTTAATTTAAATGTTTATTTATATTAAGTAATACATAGAATTTATATTTTAGTGTAGGTCTGCTCGATAAAAGCAACAGAACTAATAAAGACTGAACTTCTCAGGATGTCTATCTCCTTATTAACCTCCCTATTAATTCTCCACGAATACAGCTATTGGATAAATTAAAAACAACATGAAAGATTCTTCAGTCGACTCTGCCAATTCTTGTTGTCTCGAGTCATACAGACGTATACAGATTCCTTGAAAGACTAAAAGGAAGACACCAGAATAAAATAAATTAAAAGTAATAGAGCACGATTCCTAAATATTCTACTGGAGCTCAGCTGCATTTTCTGACGTCCAGGTTGAGGGAACAGGTTTTTCAGTCAATATGATACTTGCTTCTGTCAATACCCTACCTAGAACGGAATTAATTCGGGGTTTATGAATCCTGGAGTTAAATTTTGTGTAGATATAAGTATGTGTGTATCGATTTATGTTCGGAAGTACGTATTTATGTATATATGTATCTATGCATGTAGTGTGTATCTATGCATGTATGTGGTTATGTGTGCACGTATAAATGTATGTTTGTATGTGTCTATATATTTGTGTATGTTTGCATGCATTTTGTATTACTGTGTATGTATGGATGCATGCAAGTATGTATGTATATATTTATGTGTGTATGTATTTATTTATTTATATATACATTTATACTTGTGGCATAAATGTAAGTTTGAATGCATATACGTATGTATTGATTTATGTATGAATGTTTGTATGTATGTATGAATGTAAGATTTTATGTATGTATTTTTTCATGTATGTATATATATATATATATATGTTTGTTTCCAAATATACATATTTCTGTATATATGTTTGCATGCATGTATGTATGCATATTTCCATGCTTTTAGATATATTTGTATGTATGTATGTATATACATATGTATTCATGTATGTAGTCATGTGTGTATGTATATGTGTTTGTTTGTAAGCATGTATATATTTATGTATATACGTTTCAGATTAAAATGTATAAATAAAGTATGTCTCAGATATATTTCTATGTTTGTCTATTTGTAAGTATTTATGTGTGTATTCAATTTTGTATGTACATATGTTTAGATGTATGTACATATTTGTGTACGTTTGTTTTCATCTGTTACCTACGTGTTTATGTATATGCATTCTTTAAATAAAATTTGCGAGCTTGAAGTAAACACCAATCCCATTGTATTTAACCAGACGTCGAACAACATAACAAAACTATGTATATGTTTGTGGGTTTTTCTTTAGCTATGCGTGCCTTTTTTATGAAAGAAGTTTTGATTTCATGCATATACATATATGTAGGTAAATTTTTGTGTGTGTATGTATGTAAGCAACCTGGACTAGTTCTGAACTAGTATCCAAATGAATTATTTGTGCAAAAAGAGTTATAAATTATTATATTAAGTTTTACATAATTCAACGAACATTGTTTATAAGTGGTGATAACACTATTATAACAGTATTGCGGTCTTATTATAAACACCTGACCAACAATTACTTACATATGTCAGTATATAAATTGTATAGTAGAAAAGGTAATTCATCCAATAGACCTGTTTCGTTCTTATTAAACCTGCGGCAAATTCTGGCCAGCACATGATGAGTTCCCATTAAGGACGAAACTGGTCTACTGGATGAATTGCCTCTTCTACACTATACAATTCTTAGTTTATACTGACATATGTAAGTAATTAATTGGTCAGGTGTTTATATCAAGACCGCAACCTTGATTATAATATTATATGAAGTGTTTGTAAATAATTTACATTCCGCCTGCATGTTATTGCCAATGGAAATGCTTATATTTATAATCAATTTGAAAAAAAATTTTGTACAAACGTTTTTTTGGCCACAGAGAAACATATAATTCAACTTGCGGTGGTGGTTTCCTGAAGCAGTGAAAATGCTCAATGTCGTTTTTTATGATTTATATTTGCACGGTCAAAGTTGAGTTATATGAAATGGTTTGATTTATCTTAGATTTTGTAACCACGTTTAAGAAACCCCAAATAACTGCCTGTTAAATGTTGAACAAAGACTGGGTTTGAACTTCACTGATTTATATGGATAATACTGGTGTGTTGCTCAATATATTAGAATTTATGATTTTATATTATTTATTTAAATCAAAGCTGGTAGCTTGATGTAAAGATCAATCCCACTACGTATACATTTGTCAGTATAAACTAAGCCTTTTGTAATGTAGAAAATGCAATTTATGGAGTAGACAGGTTTCGTCCTTTTTGGGAACTTTTCAAGTACTATCCAGAATTTGCCGTAGGCATGGCTCGAACTTGGGTACGTCTGCTTCGAAATCTATAACTCTAACTACCGAGCCATCCTGCCGCACACTACTCACAGTATTTGGCTATATACTAATTAATCGTTTTGGTTAGCCTTTCCTTCAGGTGGAGCCCATGTGACATAATTTTAGAGATGAAGTTCCAACTAGCCACCCCCAATCTGTTATTATATAATATGCACCACGCCTATTGTGAAGGCTGTTTTATATTAAATATTTATATAATTAATTATATGATCTCGCAGACGAATGTTCTTTCAAACTAACATTCTGTGATGTTTGAGTCCAATTGACAACGGGTTACTACTTTAAGCTGGATTCACGTGTCGATTAACTGGTAAGCGAATTTAAACTGGATAAGTTAACGCTTTAAACACACAACGCAGTGCGACAACTTATAATATTAACTATAAATTTTATACATATGCTATAGAAGGTATCAATTCGAGGTATCTGATATGCGAAAGGTCGTTATAAAGAGAAGCATTTGCATGTTTTAAGAAATGCAATATACATCATGCAGTTCAAATTTAACTTTTGGCAGTAGATTAACATTATTTATCGTAATTGTGTGTTTTTTGCTTTTTTTCGTAAACTTTCATTTAAAGAGTCCTTCTTCGTATCTAAATATATATCCATGTTCTTAAACCAGTTTTATTTGAATATCAGTAGTCTAGAAATTGCAACAACTTTAAACCTCGAAGATTAAGATTCAGCGCCATAACATTTTATTTTCATTCGTTTTGACTCAAAGCTTTTATAAGCACTCGCTTACCTTAAAACTTCTCTGTTAAGTTCTCATGTCTTCATTCTTTTTTTCTAGGAATAATCATACTTTTCGCGTCAGGTACGGTATATATAGTTACATGTTATTTATATAAACCAAAATTCAATGGGACTTATTATATTGTGCTTTGTCCGGTTTCTGGTGCACGACCATAAACCTATTATTTAAATTAAACAAGCAAGTCCAAAAGTTTTTCTAAAAATGAATAATTATACACACCTACATCGAGTTTGCGGATTTGGGAAAAACATCGTTCGTATTTATTTACTTGAATGAAATGAGATCAGTGCGTTTATCGAATACACAAGCTTCATTCAAACAGTTTTAATCACCGCTTGGACAAACATTAAAGGATAATAAAAAATCTTGTAATAAAAACTTAAACAGTTGAATTATTTAATGCCAAAAATTTGTAAAAATATAACTGGCTTTCTTCCAGCCAGGACTATGATATGCCAGTTTCTCTTCGAACTACCGCTCTGAAACAACTGGCCGGATTGCGTTATCTTCCGAAAATGACGTATCTTCCTGTTTTGGCCGAAATTCGGACTCGTTTGATATCCGGCTGTTTGATCGAGCCAGAATTAGCCATCGCCGTTGAGGCGTTTCACACTCTGCTTCGTCTTGAGGCACCAGTCCATGAGTTAGCGTGGTTGTTACAAGCACTAGCCGCAAATTCAAGGAGATTCCATCTTGTATCCGCAGCCAGATCTTTGATTGACTATCGATGTTCTCAAGGACTTCTGTCAGCTAACGATTGCGCCTGTCTCCGAGAGGGCAGGGAGCTTGCGGAAAATTCAGACCTTGGTAAGTCTCTAAAAACGCTATTTATTATGTGTTAAAAATCAATTCATTGTTTGATATTTAAAATTTTCAAATATTACACATAGTTAGCTAAAAATATCTCAGCAAATTGTATTTGCTAAACAGCTAGCGTGTCAGATTCTTTATGTAAATCCTGATTTAAAAAAATTTTGTCTGCTTTAAATTGCTCTAGAAATACGTAGCGTTATTTGTACTGTCTTTGCCAAATTGAATGCTTGTTTTAAAGGCATAATGTATTCGTGAACTATTTGTCTTCTATACAAAAATCAAATAGGATAGAAAAGTAATAATTTTTTTTCCGCACAACTTTACAGAATTATAGTTCAAATATAGCCATCATTGAATTGCGCAGCCAATAAGCACATACTCACACTCCAAATATATATATATATATATATATATATATATATATATATATATATATATATATATATATATGTGTGTGTGTGTGTGTGTGTGTGTGTGTGTGTGTGTGTTTTATTAATATACCAACGAAATCCAAGATCTTGAAAATTTCGCTTATCATTGCGGAATTAAACAATTAAGAACATTACAGTTATACACTAGTTTATTGCGAAGAGTTATTATATATGCAGTATGTATAAGTTTTGCGAATCCTAGTAACAAATTAGTTCAAAGAAAATTAGAATGAGGTTCAAAGTAGTAGCATGAACGGAAAGTAAACTACGTAATATCTCGCCTCGTGTTTTGTTGGAGGACTCATCAGTAGATGTATTATGTAATTGAAAGTATATATGGTAGAAGAATGTGGAATAATGTATCTTCCTAGAAAAAAAACCCAAAAATAGTGGCTAACATAATCTAAAGTCAACGACATTATAAACTTTTAATTACACTATATAATATATATACCGAGCCTGTGAAGGATATCGGCATTATTGTGTTAGCACTGACGCCTTTTTGAATGGATAGAGTATCAGATTCAACATAATTTTTCTCGAGTCATAGATATTTTTATAATAATCGATGGATATAATTGCTCACTAAATTGAGAATTATAATAATTTTCTTCAACATCAAAGTTACTCCAGTTAAAACATACACTCTGGCCTTCATCGATATCAGTTATCACATTTCGCGGTAAGCATGACATCATTCAATTCAATATATTACAGTTAAATACTGTTTTGTTGCGAAGAACTAATATATATGCAAGTATGTATTAGGTTTTGCGAACCTAGTAACAGTTGTGACCAGAAGGATAAACCAAAGTCAGCATGAACGGAAAGTATAATCTCATGCAAATTCGTTTCGTGCTTACTTATTATATAGTGTGAGTTAGCATTGAAGTCGTTTTGTCGTTGACTTTAGATTATGTTAGCTTCACTATTACAGGTTTACACATTCGTCTAGGAGATTGTACCGTCCTATTATTCCACATTCTTCTACCAAATATATAGTCGTTAAAGGGCGTAATACCGGCTCCTACTGATGAGTCGCCAGTAAGCACGAAACGAATGTGCATGAGATTATACTTGTCGTTCATGCTGTCTTTGGTTTATCCTTCTGGTCACAACTGAACTAATTTGTTACTAGGTTCGCAACAACCTAATACATACTTGCATATATATTAGTGCTTCGCAACAAACAGCATTTAACTGTAATATATTGAATTGAATGATGTCATGCTTACCGTGAAATGTGATAACTGATATCGATGAAGGCCAGAGTGTATGGTTTAACTGGAGTAACAGGTGTTCGGAAATTGTTGTAATTCTCAATTTGGGCTGAACTTTAGCATAAATTTATATCCATCAGGTTGGTATCATGTACCGACTCGGAAACCATAGTGTTAGTATCAGGTACTCATCGATTTCAAAAAGGTATCAGTTACTAACACAATAGCCATAGTGTTAGTATCCTTTACAGACTCGGTATATATATTATATAGTGTGAGTTAGCATTGAAGTCGCATTGTCGTTGACTTTAGATTATGTTAGCTTCACTATTACAGGTTTACACATTCGTCTAGGAGATTGTACCGTCCTATTATTCCACATTCTTCCACCAAATATATAGTGGTTAAAGGGCGTAATACCGGCTCCTACTGATGAGTCGCCAGTAAGCACGAAACGAATGTGCATGAGATTATACTTTCCGTTCATGCTGCCTTTGGTTTATCCTTCTGGTCACAACTGAACTAATTTGTTACTAGGTTCGCAAAACCTAATACATACTTGCATATATATTTGTTCTTCGCAACAAACAGTATTTAACTGTAATATATTGAATTAAATGATGTCATGCTTACCGCGAAATGTGATAACTGATATCGATGAAGGCCACAGTGTATGGTTTAACTGGAGTAACAGGTGCTCGGAAATTGTTGTAATTCTCAATTTGGGTGAACTTTAGCATAAATTTATATCCATCAGGTTGGTATCATGCACCGACTCGGAAACCATAGTGTTAGTATCCGGTACTCATCGATTTCAAAAAAGGTATCAGTTACTAACACAATAGCCATAGTGTTAGAATCCTTTACAGACTCGGTATATATATTATATAGTGTGAGTTAGCATTGAAGTCGCATTGTCGTTGACTTTAGATTGTGTTAGCTTCACTATTACAGGTTTACACATTCGTCTAGGAGATTGTACGTCCTATTATTCCATATTCTTCTACCAAATATATAGTGGTTAAAGGGCGTAATACCGGCTCCTACTGATGAGTCGCCAGTAAGCACGAAACGAATGTGCATGAGATTATACTTTCCGTTCATGCTGCCTTGGTTTATCCTTCTGGTTACATTCGAATCATTTTAACAGTTTAGGTGTTAGTGAATGACATCCATTGTATTAACCAGTCATCGAACAACATAACAAAACTACCGCCAGCTGTGATGACTGGTTAAATACAATGGGATTGGTGTTTACTTCAAGCACGCAAACTTGATTTAAAGAATTGTTACCACTACCCGCGCAATCAATTATTATTTACATCTGAACTAATTAAGCAACATAACAAAACTACAGAGAGTTACACGTTCATACGCGTTATTGCCTTCTATGATTTCTTTTGTCAATCTATGTAGTGCGCCGGGTCAGACGCAATGGGATTGGTGTTTATCTGAAGCTGCTAAACTTGATTTAAACAATTATTGCTACCACCTGCACAATCAAAGATTTTTTTAATTGTTAAATTTATATTCATTTGGCGAAAGCTGGAAAAAATGTTTTGTTTGTTACCGCACAGAAATAGCACACCGTGTGAGCCTACAAGTATGCAATGATAGTGTACATAAGAACCAGTGTGATTAATGTTATCATCTCAATGAAGTTTTACTAAAATAGTTGCCAAATATAATTATTTAACATGTTGTTTATACGAACTATGTGTTTATATGTGTCTGTGTGTGATTGTATTTATGGGTGAATAAAAATGATATGTCAGTGCTTTCTGGAGAGTCAGAGTTAACACGCAGAATTTCGTGTAACAACTGAATAAGGCTTCCAATACGTTCAAAGCCTGTGTATTGGGTATTGCGTACGTAGTAAAATATTAGTTCAAATAGGTCCAGAAGGATATACCAAAACCAGCACGAACGAAAGGTATCATCTCGTATGCACATTCGGTCGTGCTAAAATGAGATTAATCAGTAGCACTAGTTCTACGCACTTTCACACACACACTCTATATATATATATATATATATATATATATAGAATTTCGACGACTGGTTAAATACACTGGGATTGGTGTTTACTTCAAGCTCGCAAACTTGATATAAAAAATGTGCTATACTTCTCAAACAACGATGATCGAATGCCTGTAAGCGTCTCAAATCATCAACTCTAAGAGGCCAAGTTTCACTAGCGTATAGTAAGACTGCGCGTACAGATTCATTGTAAAAGCGACTTTTAAGGTTGTGTAAAATACCTGGGTTTCTCAATGAAAGACGAAGGTTCGAGCTTTCGCGATCCTTATTTTCTCCTCGTCGGATATATTGCCTACGTTATTGATAGAGCTCCCAAGATATGTAAACCTGTCGACTATGTCAAGATCTTCATTCTGCAGTCGCAACATTGGAGTGAGTGGTGGGTGATCCTGTAACAGTATCTTACATTTAGAGGGTGCGAATTTCATACCGAAAGACGGAACAACGTCTGTTAATCTATTCAAGGTGGCCTGGGCAGCATGCTGATTGTCGAATAATAGTACGATATCGTCCGCATAGTCAAGATCGACTAGTTTATCTCCCGGGAGAACTTCAACTCCAGCGTCCTGAATGTGTGGGAGAGTGTTGTTCATAATAGCATCGATTACAAAATTAAACAAAAATGGGGAAAGTGGACAACCTTGACGAACACCACTGCTGGTTGTAAAGTTATACGCTAATTCGTTGTAGACCTTAACGCGACCAGAAGTATTTGTGTAGAGAGCTCGTATAATATTAACAAATTTTGTGGGCACACCGCTTTTTGACAAGATATGGAATAAAACATTGCGATCCACCGAATCAAATGCACCCTTGAAGTCTAGAAAGACGACTATTGTGGGGCGGTGATATAAATGTCTCTGTTCGAGAACTTGCCTTAACGTAAAAATATTATCTATACAACCTCGTCCTGCGCGGAATCCGGCCTGTTCTTCTCTTGTTTGTGATTCACGTGAAGCGCTAAGACGACGTAGGATAATCGAAGCAAATAACCTTGATACGACCGGAGTCAAACTTATACCACGATGGTTATCGCACGAATTACGATTGCCTTTTTTGAAGATGGGAATGATGGTCGACTCATTCCAATCAAGTGGTACGGTTTCCTCATTCCATATAGTATGAAAAAGTTTGGTCAACGCTCCTGAAATTATATCGCCACCATCCTTAAACAATCCCGGAAGCAAATCATCGGGGCCTGCGGCTTTGCGGCGCTTAAGAGATAGGATTGCATCGCGTACTTCTAACTCGGATGGTTCTTCGAGACTAATATTCCACACTGTTGATGCAGACATGCTTTCGGGAATCGGAACTGACGCGGGTGGCCAAGAAAATTGATCTCTAATGTGTTCAGCCCATCTGTCAAGACGACTTATTTTATCGGTTATTAAATCGTTGTTAATATCATTTATAGTTTCACTTACTTTTAATTTTCGCGGACCTGTTGCGCGAATAAGTTTGAACAAACAGCGACTATTCCTTGACACGAAAGCTAATTTCATTTCTTCAGCCTTTCTGGTCGAAAAGTTTTCGAGATCTACTTTTAGGTTGCGCTTAATTTGGCGTCTTATATTGCGACGGGTATTATTATGAGTCGAGTCAGGTGGAATTTGGCGCCTTATTTTGAGTATCTCTATAGATTTTATAGAGAGCCAGTGATTATTTCTATGGGGGCCTGCAATTCCACATACAATAGTACCTGCATTGTGCATAGTGGTACTTATCTTGGACCAAAGTATATTCGGATTTTCGCCATTCAGACCAGTTAGATTAGCCTTTAGAATATTTTCATAGTTTTGTCAGAAGGACGGTTGTTCGAGTTTGCCTACATCAATTTGGAGTTTATTCTTAATTATTTTCCCGGAAAATTCTAGTGCAAATCTACAACGACATAAGTGTTGCTAAAATAGCGACAATCCTGGATGCAACCACGCCATCTATAATTAATTGCTACATGGTAGTGAGCACTACGATCTAAAGTAAGAATGTATATACAAGCAGTAATGGAGTTAACTAAAATATTTTTTGCAGGAATACTACATCAAATATAACTACTTTTATGTAATAAATACTTAGCATTCTATCGTATAAATGTCTAAAATTACTTGTATTAATATATAGCCAGCATAGGGCGTAGTACCGGCTTCTAAGGATGAGTCGCCACGAAGCACAAAACACATGTTTGTATGAAATTATACCTTTTGTTCGTGTTGAACATGGAAATTTTTCTGGTCCTATTCAAAACCAGCATGAATGAAATGTATCATCTGACGTATACATGCGTTTTGTACTTACTAGCGACTCATTAGTAGAGGCCGGTACTATGCCTTATACCAACTATAAATTTGGTAAAGGAAAGCGGGGCAATTGGACGGTACAATCTACTATACGAATATGTTTAGCAGCAGTAGTGGAATTAACTTCATACAATGCGACTTCAAAGCCAACTCACTACATATAATATATACCAAGCATGTGAAGGGTACCAGCACTATGTTTGCCAAGTTGATAAATGGTACCAACATAATGAATTTCAAAATATGCTAAATACCTGTTACTCCAGCAAAACAATACTCTCTGGCCTTGATCGACACCGGTTTTCACTTTTCGCGGTAATCATAACATCATTCAATTAAATAAATAACACTTATGCATAGTCTTTTTCGAGGATCTAATATACAAGCAATGATGTAATAAGTTTTGCACACCTTGTAACAAATTATTTCAATTATTCTTTAAATCAAGTTTGCGAGCTTGAAGTAAACACCAATCCTATTGTATTTAACCAGTCGTCGAACAACATAACAAAACTACCGCCGGCCGCAACGCACTGATGTGTTTCGACCTTCCATGATCATCATTAGAGTACGACGGCAAACCTTACCATCGAGGATCAAACCGCATTGAATATATATGAAAATCAAATTTAGATATGCGGCTGTCACCTCTAGCAGTCTCGCATACATTGAACTTGACTGGAAATGTCTGCTGCACAATTTCTATGCAGTCATGAACATTAACTGTTTGCAGCTTTCGCCACATATACATATACAGGCAATACAATTTATATTGCCTATATATTTTAAATATTACCAGAAGAATAAACCTGACAACAGGATTGAAACGTAAAATCTTATGTACTAATACATTTCGTGCTTACTGGCGACTTATCAGTAGGAGCCGGTATTACGCCCTTTATCCAGTATATAATACTATATATATATATATATATATATATATATATATGTATATATATATATATATGTCGAGCTTTGCACCGTCCAATTATCCCATATTTCTTGACGAAATATATAGCGGTTATAGTGTGTAGTTACGGATCATATTGATGAGTCGCCTGTAAAGCACGTGAAACGTATAGTACATAATATTAAAATTTTAGTTGACGCTGCTTTTGGTATATCCACATATCTTATTTGAACTAGTTTGTTACTAGGTACACAATATCTTTATACAAATACACACACACACACATTATATATATTTATATATATATATATATATATATATATATTAGCTCTTCCAAATAAGCATTTGTAGCTAACTGTATAGGAAGATTGATAGTAGATAAATGAACCATATTGAAGTTGATGCTAATGGTTATATCTTTAAAAATATGTCTGCTATTTTCACATGTGCTTAGATCTTATATTATATATTTGAGTAAGCAATTTGGAATAATAGGATGAATGTTTAACCCGGCTGAAATGAAGCTAACTTCATACTAAATCTTCGACAATGCCAATTCAAAACCATTATATACTGTATATATATACATATATGTATATATATATATATGCTAAATTTGCAGAGTACAAATAGTATGGTATTGTGCTGCAGTGCGCGATAATAACATTAGTGTACCGACACTACGGTTGTCGAGTCGGTACATGGTAACATCACAATTGATTTGAATGTATGCTAAAATTCACCAAAATTGAGAATTAAAACTATTTCTGAACAAATGTTACTCCAGCAAATCCATAAACTCTG
The DNA here is from genome assembly GCA_029291075.1 of Eudiplozoon nipponicum. Taxonomy (NCBI): domain Eukaryota; kingdom Metazoa; phylum Platyhelminthes; class Monogenea; order Mazocraeidea; family Diplozoidae; genus Eudiplozoon; species Eudiplozoon nipponicum. The sequence continues at coordinate 113,912 of JAQBSW010000950.1, forward strand.
GCCTTGATCAATATCAGTTATCTCATTTCGCCGTAATTATCTATGTAACAGTTAGATACTATTTTTGGCGAAGAATTAATGTGTGCAATTGTTTATTAGGTGTTGCACACCTCGTAACAAATTAGTTAAGACATGACTAGAAGAATAAACCAAAGACAGCATGAACGAAAAGTATAATCTCGTGCACATTCGTTTCGTGCTTATAGGTGACTCATCAGTAGGAGCCGGTATTATGCCATTTACTCACCAAATGTTTGGGTGAGAAATGTGAGAAAATATGACGTTATAATATCCTATGCGTGAAGCTAATTTCGTAAAAAGTCTTCGACAATGCGACTTCAAATCCAACTGACTGTATATAATATATATAAACAAAGTCTGCAAAGGTTATCAAAACTGTGGCCATTGTGTCAGTACCCGATACCAACATTATGGTATCGAAAATGTAGATGGCACTATCATTATGGTTGCCAAGTCGATACTTAGATACTTTACATATTTGGTGAATATTTTATATATGGTGATTTGGCTTTGAAGTCGCATTGTCGAAGGCTTTATATGAATTTAGCTTCACTACTGCAAGTTTACACAATGGTATATGGGGATTTTATCGTCCTATTTTCCCACATACCTCACCCAAATATGTAGTGGGTAAAATGCGCAAAACCGGCTCATATTGATGAGTCGCCAGTAAGCACGAAACGAATGTGCATGAGATAATATTTTCCGTTTAAGCTGTCTTTGGTTTACTCTTGTCATATTTGTACTAATTTGTTACTAGCTGCGCGACACCTAATACATAATTTTGTGCCGTAGTAGTTTGATATAAGCGCATTTTACTATTTTAGGCTGTTATTTTTCCAGAATGCAGCTATAATATACTTATTACTTATCATGCCATGATATTTATCATGCTTTCTTATTTGAAATATTTGCCTTCGTAGTTTTTACTGGATCATTAAGCTGTAAAGTTGATTTAGCTGGTGGCTGGGCTGGTTTGGCCAGTGGTAAAACTGGTAATCTCGAGAAGGAATTGAGAACTGCAGGAAATAAGAAGAAAAAGCCTACTGACAGTGAACGCTTGCCGAGCGAAGATGATGTCGAGTTAGAAAATAAAGCACAGTCCTATTTGTTAACAGGTGATTTGTTCAGATCGGAGCCTTCTACGACTGTCGATTTTGTTTGTCGTGGAATTACTGATCAACAAGGCCTTTTGACATTTGGTTCGTTAAGCGTAAGTCCATTTGTAAAAAAATATATTAATTTCGTGAAGTGTGGCTGTAGTTTTGAAAAATACTGCACGAGTGTCCTATAAATATTAAATGAGGGTCATCTGCATTTTGTAAATTAAGGCGATGTTTTTTTTGCAATTATTGTACAAATGATGGGGATTGTTGCATTCCCAATTCTTTTATTTGATAACTTACTATATAAACGTTGCACGGGACCTTAACCTTTAATTAATTTTTCAGATATTTTAAATATTGACCTTTAGCAGTAGAAATTTTCATCTTGACGAACCGTCTGTATTTTTGTGAACTTTACCAGCACTAAGTATATGCATCTATACAACGCTTTTAAAAGTTATAGTGCTCCTGCCGATTCTACATGTGACTGTTTTTATCTGTGGTGTTGCCTTGTAAAGTGGAAGATGACAAATACCCCTGGTAGCTTTACAGAGTTTACGCGGAAATATCTTGATCTAATTCGTATATGGTTACAGGCCTTTCGGGATTATCATTTGTGGTGGTTTGTGAGCTCTGTTCATATGTGAATTTTTTGTTAATTAAATGCAAGCCTTAAAAAAGTAATTGTTTTCACAACCAAAACTTGTGGCCATGCTAGCTTTAGTACGAATCGCACAAACATGAATGTGTTTCGTACATTTATCCGAGATAGTTTCTAATATACGTGCCTTGAGAATTGCATGTACTCCTACATTTCTGATTACACATTACCTTATATGTAACGTACGATGTAAATGTATTCCCGTTTTGAACGCAGTACCAAAGAGGTTCTATCTAAGGTAAATACTGACTCAAAAAATTCTAGGCGAAGCGGGTCTTGGGGATGTAGGTGATGAGTTATGAAACTCTAAAACCTTCGCCCCAGGTTTAGATCTCTGTCGCGACAGCTCTGAATACTATTGCGTGATTAAAATGGACGAAACCAATCTTGTTGACAGATTGCATTTGCTTTTGTATCTAATGTTAAGTTCATAACTACTTCATATATGTAATCTATTTCTGTCATTAAATCGAATTATAATAGGGATATTATTTAAAAGTATTTTTTTGCGTGATTGGAAATTGATTAATTACCTGGCTCTTCCTTTGCGAAACAAGGTTTACATTTACTGTCCGTACTTTTACTTCGGATATTTCTTCGTCCATTTCCAGACACCTTTGTCAATGGTAAACTCATCATACAAATAAATTTGACAATAAATCAAGTGATAAATTTTGTTTAAGTGTCTTCATCTTGGTATTATAATGTATCTATTAACTTAGATCCCTTATGAATTCTAACACTTATTATTGAAACTTGACGTTAGATATCTCTTTCGCTTTATAATATTCATATGATCCTTATTTCATTAGGAAATTCTCTAAGTTTCTTTCATAACCATTTATTTTATCCTCTCTTGTTAAGCTTAGTAGTTGACCAAATTTTGAGTATGCAAGTATGTATGAGGTGTTGCGAACCTAGTAACAAATTAGTTCAGTTGTGACCAGAAGGATAAACCAAAGGCAGTATGAACGGAAAGTATAATCTCATGCACATTCGTTTCGTGCTTACTGGCGACTCATCAGTAGGAGCCGGTATTACGCCCTTTAACCACTATATAATTGGTAGAAGAATGTGGAATAATAGGACGGTACAATCTCCTAGGCGAATGTGTAAACCTGTAATAGTGAAGCTAACATAATCTGAAGTCAACGACAATACGAATTCAACGCTAACTCACACTATATAATATATATACTGAGTCTGTAAAGGATACTAACACTATGGCTATTTTGTTAGTTACCGATACCAACATTATTGTACCGAAAAGGTACATGGTACTAACACTATGGTTTCCGAGTCGGTACATGATACTAACATGATGGATATCAATTTATGCTATAGTTCACCGAAATTGAGAATTACAAAAATTTCTGAATACCTGTTACTCTGTAAATCCATACACTCTGGCCTTGATCGATATCAGTTATCACATTTCGCGGTAAGCATGACATCATTAAATTCAATATATAACAGCTAAATACTGTTTGTTGCGGAGAACTAATAATTATGCAAATATGTATTAGGTGTTGCGAACCTAGTAACAAATTAGTACAGTTGTGACCAGAAGGATAAACCAATGGCAGCATGAACGGAAAGTATAATCTCATGCACATTCATTTCGTGCTTACTTTGAGTATGTATCCTGATAAGAGTTTTTGATAGGTTTATTCCCATTTTTCCCCTTTCTCACCAGGGAGGTCACTCATAAATACTTTTCTGATGTGTACAAAGTGTAAGTGGCATTAATCACAATTAATTCATTTATATGAAAGTATACCTGAAATAAATTATATTTAATTGTAAGCGGCAAATTCTGACCATTATGTGATGAGATCTCAATAAGGATGAAACCGGTCTACTGGATGAATTTCCTTTTCTAAACTATAAAATTCTTAGTTTATACTGAAAAATGTATGTACTTAATGTGTCAAGTTCGCAACCTTGATTATAGTAATTTTTATCAGCGCCCACGCAACCAATTATCGATTAATTATGTAAATAATTCCTTAATTGCCTTTTCGCCTTTATATTATTTCTTTCTTTTCTTTTGGCCTTGTGAGTGTTATAATTTACTCAGTTTGATTTTTTTAAATAACGTTTTAAACATTGTACCCCCTTATAAATGTTAAACAATTTGTACACTTATCATGTACCATATGCACGCAAACATTTCAGGTGACTTATTTTAATCCAGTTTGCTTGCTTAAGGTAAACATCAAACGCATTTAACTCATCCAGACACTTAACATAAAAAACGACTATCAGTCGCACATAATTACAGAAATGTTCCTACCAGGGTCATCAACAGAGCATGACGGAAAATCGACTAGCAAATATAAGGTAACTAAAATCAGATAAGTTTTTTGATCCTCAGTAGTCAATTTGCAGTCTTTCTGTGATTATAAATATTACAGGTTGAAATGTACGAATAGCGGCACATTTTTTCTACATTGTGTGACTAAATTAATAAAACTGGATTGTTGTTTATCTCATGTACTCAGACATGATTGAAAGGAATTTTATCACGACTCGCTCAAGCAATGATTTTTTAATTGTTTAATTTTCAGGTGAATCTTCTAGGGGAAGATGGTGAGTTCCAACTTCTGGATGGCCAGATTCAAACTAATGGCCTTTCAGCTCTACTCGGTGGACAATCCCAGGATCAGCATAAGAATGCAGACGATCCCAGCGACACAACTTGGATATCAATTGATTGGAGTCTACTTGGGGGCATGTGGGCGCCAAAACAACTGTTCGCCGGCGGCTACACTGAACTACTCAGCACCGTAAGTGTTATTAAATTGTGTTCTAGCATATTTTCATTATGTTTATATATATATATATATTGTATGTTATTTAGTCATCATTATTTAGTTGTTTCAAGCCCATTGATATACTTTAATAAATGTTGTGATCACATTCTGACGCGTAGTTCATGAATGCACCGACGAGCCCTACGCGAGTCCTCCGAGAAATTCGCCAGCCAATCGATCTCCGTATCTATGCACACTTATCTAATGGCTTAATTTTGCGGCTCGACCAGGCAGGAGCGGTATCTGCGCAACTGTCAATCGCCGTAGAAACTAGTATGTGGACATTTTCGGGCCGAACTCTTATACGCGTCGAGTCTGCGTTTGCTGCAGAAACACGACTGCAGGTGTTATCTGCTGCCGGTTGGATCAGGACCGCTAATATAGCTGCTACTTCAGAGGTAGGCTTATTCGATTAATTGACAACTTTTCTAAAATGTACAATCTCATTCAATCACTAATTGCTTTAAGAAGATATCACATAAGATAATAGGTTGATTTTAAATTAAAGAAAATACCAAATATCCTGCAGCTGTCATCTGTTTGCTGTAACCTGTGGAAATAGTTTCTCTCGAAGAAACAGATTTTTTTATTGAGGAATTTACTAGAAAGACAAATTTGGCGTCACACAATTGAGCTTTTTTATCATTTGCTGACTATTGAACAAGCTCTGAGCATGACATCTGTAACTAGAAATCGAAATATTAGCGAAATATCACTGAGATTCTATATAAGAACTAGTGATATTATTATTGGAATTTCATCTATAATATCTTGATTGTTTTGAACTAACACACACTCCCCATCACCGAACACACACACACACACACACACATATATATATATATATATATATATATATATATATATATATATATATATATATAATGTTTGTATATGTTCTACATCACTTATATTATGACGAAATTTTTGGTGCTCCATCCCGCAGGACATCTGCGATTTACACTTACTTAATACTCGTCAGATGGCGGCAGTAATGGGTGTGTATGCCAGATCTGTACTTTTAAGTCAGATATCACAATTTTTTGCTTTACTCGTGGAAAAATATGTGGTGCTAACAGCACAGCTAACGATATTAGCATAATTCTGATACACGGATAGTAATTTAAAGGGTCACACACTGCAGGTCTTGAATGTCTCGGTTTTAATTATTGAGCCAGATTTGTAGTTGTCAGTGATGAGCAATTGAATAGCACGAAACGTATATAGGATTACGATCACATCTTGTGTTCATGCCGATTGAAATATATCCTATTGGTAATATATGAACTATCCAGTGCTTAAACGAAAGCTCCACTTGAATTGAGAGCAATGAAAAACTTGTATGGCGTACCTTATTTTCAGCACAATCAAACCTGTGTTAGGCCTTGTAATAATGTACGGGCTGAATCTCAACGATTTCACTAACGAAAAGTAATTTTTATTCCAAAAAGCATAAGACACGACTTTGGGCACAGGCAGCGTGTAAATATCCAATAGAGTTTTAATAATTCTGGCGCCAAGGACTGCTCGGGACACAGTGTTGCAAGAAGATGTACTCTCAAACCTGGCCATTTACTATAATATAATTGTCATGAATTTCATTGTTCATCATCCCTAACATTGTATTTTCACACAGAACAGCGAAATGGTTCTTGAAAATAGGAGTAACATATACACGACATTGTACGGCGGCTTTATCACGAGTTCTAACAATAGATTCAGTCAGTTGTTATGCTGCTACAATTTGATTAAAATAATGTCTAAGTGATTATTTGTATTCAATACGAACTCTCATGCACTGAATACGTTAACTCGTACAACAGGCATATTTAAGATGCTATGATCTTTATGTCCCATTTTATTATACCTGGCGATGCTTTCATGTGTATCTAAGAATAGATGAAGGAAATTATTTTGATTTGACATCGTTTCCTTACTAGTGCTCCAATTGAAGGAAATATTGACGCTATAGCTCAAAGAGGAGACGAAAAAGTTTTACCATCTCCGGCCCCAGGTTATATTCGATGCAAACTTATTTAGATAGGCGCCAAAGTTGTACAGTCTCTTTTTAATGGAATTATCCATAAACATGTTGATGATATGCCAATGGAGAACCTCATATCTCAAGTTCTGGCTGAGGTTTTCTTAGGCCATCTTGAGAACACATCACTAAATACGGACAAGATGAAGTGCGCACAACATATAAGCTATGCTTACGATATTTTCGTTGTTCTTAAAAACAGGTCTCAGTTTCTGACATTGCTTCAAAGTGTCAATAAGGAGCATAACAATATCAATTTAACGTCATAACATGGGCAAGGCGATTATCTACCGTTCTTGGGTGTACCTCTAAAGAAGAAGGTTAATGGTAAATTAAATATAAAAATTTACCATAAACCAACCTAGTCTGCATTTTATTTGCATTTTCCGTTTCAATATAAACTATGAACAGTTCGCAGATTTTTTGCAATAGCTGACAGTTCGGTTTGTCAAATTTCACAAGGCGACAAATATACCAAAGCAGAAAACGATCTAATATATAATGGATATCCTAGACATTTGATTTATTCAGTAGTCGAAAGAGGAGATCAAAGAAACAGATGCTATTAGACACTGAAAAGGAAGCAATTTACCTAAGCGTTCCATTTGATGGGGCCGCTGCTTCCCGTACAATGTAAAAGGAAGTTGGAGTGGCATTAACTCACAAATTTAACGCGGCGAAAATATGAGTGTCATTTTAGGTAACACATTTTCCTTTATCGGCAATTAAAGGAATACAGCTTTTAATTTCGACTTCAAATATTATTTATCAATATAAATATGTAAGTTGTCGATCAACTTACGTATGGAGATTGGTCAGAGGTTTATTTACCACAATGAAAGAAAATTGCAGCTTAAACGACTTTTTGAAATTAAATGGTGAATACAAATTTGCAATTGCTCAACATACTACTAAAACCTCGCACGTATGTTCTCCAAACTTTACCATCAAGATAATCACTAAAGGCAATAACAGAAATCAGTAACAAAATATGAAGCTCTCTAGATAAACAGGCTGCAATCGGATTTCTGCAAATAGAAAAAGCATATTCGGGTATTTGGCTGGAGCTATAGGTGATTGCACGCAAACGATTGGTCGTTCCCATATTTCGCAATTTTCGCGTTTAAATTGTCAATTTTTGGCCCTAAAACAAACATTTTAAAATATATGTTCATCCGTAGATACTGTGGAGAAAATGGAAACGGGATGGTTCTTTAATCTGAAAAGATTTCTTTTTATCTTTGCGCATGGATACGGTATGATGGGTTTATAAATATATATATATATATATATATATATATATATATATATATTCTGTGAAAGAAGTTGACCAATGCAAGACTATGCCTAATCTTACAGCATATAGTTTAGTGAGCCGTTATCGTGTTGCTGAAATTTTATCAGAAGCGTACATTCTTTGTTTTCTGATTCCAACTTATCAAATATTTAATGCATGGTGGATTAAGAGGATAAAGGTAGGTAGAGTAGAATTGAATAGAGTTATCTTTTGATTCTAACCACACATGATTTATAAAATCTGAAGATGTAAGCGCATTTATATACTGAAGGTGCGATTATTAAATCAGGTAGGTATACACAATAAAACTTTAGGTAATACATCATTTACTTAAAATATAAATACAGTGGTAAAGTAACTAAGATAGTTATGTGAAATATTGAATCATTTACACAATATACAAAATTTGTAGAAATATGCATACACAGATACAGTCTATTGATTAAATTTGAATTATTGCTCCTAACTGCGCTTTTATATTAGCGGAATAATATTTCATTAGAAAAAAATAGTTTAGGTTTATTATAAACAATTCTTTTAAATAGAAATTTGACAATCCTGCACGTTTCTTCGGCCATGTAATGTTATTGTTACAATCAAAGTTCATGAGATCTATAGGACCATATATTTTTACAATTTCAGCATATTTTTTAAAGAGACACATTAAAAGGGGTTCTTTTCTTAGCTATATTTGCAATTGATTGTTGATGTTATATATTTTTCTTCTTGTTCAATGTTTCTCCCTTATGGAGCTCATTTAAAAGAAACATTTTTATGCAGTAACACAGTTTCCTGAAACATAAATTTTGCAAATCTAAAAACTGTAATCTGTCGGCATATATGCTGTAAGGAACTGGACTATCAAGCTTCACAAAATTTTCTTACATTCTTTTAATCATTAAACGAACATTGGTTGCGTAGGCGGTGATAACAATTACCTTTTAATCAAGGTTGTCAACTTGATAAAAACACCCGACCCATAATGTAAATCCGTTTGTCAGTATAAACTAAATATTGTATAGTATAAAAGGCAATTCATCCAGCAGACCAGTTTCGTCCTTATTGGGAACTCATTACGTACTGTCCATAATTTGCCGCGGTAAGAGCTCGAACCTGGGCACGTCTGCTTCGGAACCTGGTGCTCTAACCACTGAGCCACCCTGGCGCACACTACACAATTTTCAGCTATATACTAACTAATGTGTCATGGTTAGCCTTTCCTTTAGGTAGAGTCTAGGTAGCAGTAATTTAGCCTTAAAGTTTCAACTAACCATCCCCAATCTGTCATTATCGAACAGATACCACGTTATATGGAGAAGTGGTATTGAAATGAACATTTATATAATTAAACGAACATTGGTTGTACGGGCGGTGATATCAATTATCATTTAATCAGGGTTGCGAACTTGATATAAACACCTGACCCATCATGTACATGCATTTGTCAGTATAAACTAGGTATTGTATAGTGGAAATTCATCCAGTAGACCGGTTTCGTGCTTATTGGGAACTCATCATGTTTAACAAACCTTTTTCTCTTGGACTCCGAAATCGGCTTAATCAAAATAAAACATTTGTATTTGTGTTTCATTCAATAAAACGTTTCACATTTTTGACATCTTCTCTTTCTTTGCTCAACCAGTTAGTGCATGTCTACTTTTCTCATCTAGGTTTATGACATGTCTCCACATGGTTAAAATATCTAAAACAGTTGAGCGTTCTTTCATTAATCCAGGTTGGTTTGAAATGCTGCCAAGCGGTAAAATTTAATCCAGATGATCCTTTGTTAATCTCTCAACTATGTTCAAGAATGAGGGGATAGTTGAAATTATTCTATAATCATTGATATTAGTTGGTTTATTCACTTTAAGCATAGGCTGCACCGTAGTTGTTAAAGTACCAGCTGGTATTATAACATCACACACAATTTTGTTCATAAATTAGCATCGTTTACTCAAAACGATTGGGTTATTGAAGAAAATTATCAACAGAAATACTTAGATTGCGATTTGTTTTCTTAATTTAACTTTCATCATTAATTTTACTAACATCTCACCAGCAAGAATTAAATACTGTTCTTAGTTCTGTAGCTAAGCGGGTATTTCAGTCAAACAGCTCATGCTCTGGGGATTACACATTAAGTTAAAAGACGACTTTGTTACGTCTATTATAAATTCGCTTAAATTACATTTTTAGATTGTAAATTTATTCAGAGTTTTTTAGTTTCACGATGTAACAAACATGATCTAGATAATGTTTATATTAACCCGCGTAATAATCGATCGATAAATTATACATCTAAAATGAAATTCACAAAATTGGCAAAAGGAGTTTATTTTTGTGGCTGAATAGCATGTATGACGCTGACATTCTGGTCAAAATCAAAATAAATTTGATTTAAATGATGAGAGTTTCAGTTATACCTTTATTAAGATTTGATCTCTATTATATACGCTGCCGTTGTGCTCTGGTTATGAGCATAAATGGCCGACATAAAGTTTACAATTGTTTTGCTTTTCGAAATCTTAATCGTTACCATTCACCTAATCCTGATATCTTGAAGCAGAGATTCTAATTAAAATATGACAAATTTCTTAAATTAAATATAAAACAATATTTTTACGTTAATAATCATAGTAATTACGATTATTACTCAAGACGGTGGAAATGCGCAAAAATTAAAGAAGTTGAATAACATGTGAACATTGTTTGCATAATGGGTACTAAACATTCTGTTTCCTATTTATAATATTTTAATATATTTATGCCAGGTCCTCAGGTTTTGATATACCTTTTTAACAAAACTACATTTACTATAGGTTTAATGTAATGCTATATTGATGTGACACTTCAACCCATGTAATTCAAATGGATTTGAGTTCTGACCTTATAGTAATTAAACTTGCAATCCAAACTGTTGACACTTCATTTTTCCATTTATTTATGTATTCTTTCTATTTTGCCCGACAGTTGACTACTGGATTTGCTGTCAAGTTTCGTGCAGATTTAGTTACTCACGGTAAACTGAAACAAATGCCGCCTTTCTGCTCTTCGTTAACACTAACGCCTGGCGGTCATGTTTTGCGTTGGCGAGCTCAGACTAAATTTACCAATAAGTCTGTGTCTAGTGATGACATTGCTGAGTACCGTTCACTGCCCATCAAAATGGACAGTAAATCACCTAAGACTGTGAAACGTACAGTAGTCGAAAACACATCGACACAGTACGTGCATGAGGAAAATTTGACCGCCATACTGGATCCAATTTATCCATTAAGCTTCTTTGTAGGAAATGAAATATCTGAAGCTTGCAGAGTGATGCATACAGGTATTGAATGGTGAATTTGAAATAGGTCTCATGATTTGTCAGATTAGAACATCTGAAGGCAGTCACAATACATTATGTTATTGTAACTGTGCTTACCTACATACACAAGGTTCGTATATCATTCACCACCATTGGCATTAAAATATATTTTGGTATAAGCTAGTCTTTTTGTGCATGATTTCATAAACTATTTTCAAGTTAAATAAATCTCATTCATTCCAAATCGTGAAAAGTAACAACTGAAATCTCAGTCAAAACTTGCTTTTGTGGTCTTAGAAAGCGATTTGCGTCAGAAGGCAAGATGTTCTATACGGTAATAGTGAGTAAATTGTGTCAATTGCAGCTTTTGTAGAGATTTTTTCGTAGTAAATATATGAATTCCATTATTCGTTTTGAGACCTTATTTCATGTTGATATAAACTTGTTTTTTGTACATAAATAAAAAACTCTCGCTGTATTAAATTGTGTATACATGCATAAACGTTTTTGCTTGGTGCCGTTCTGATCATGACACTGACTGAAGGTGTGAACAAATATTTATCACAAAACATTAGGTGAACGTTGAATTACTACATCTTCAGAGGTTCCTCTTGATGTAAATGAGAATCTCCAATTGAAGCAGAACACGTTTGTTCAATATATATATATATATATATATATATATATATATATATATATATATATATATATATATATATTTCTGGCGAACAAAAATCTGTTATAGTTTATACTACAAATATATATATATATATATATATATATATATATATTACTGTTCATTGATGGACTTTGCTTATTTTATATATATATATATATATATATATATATATATATATATATATGTATTTATGCGTTGTGTGGGGCGCTCGTATGTGAAGTTTATGTATAGCTTCTAATTTATTACCAGGAAAACTAAGTTTGTCCAGAAACAGTAGAAAAATAATTCCTTGACATGTGCTGTGCTTAGGACTCTATTGGTCATTATATCTCGCTGCCTCTAGTATTAATTAAAACACTCATTCCAATTTATGCAAAACTATGACGCGTTATTCTTACTGGTAAGCTTTCAAAATTGCCGATAGGTTCACTGGAGGATTACATTAAAAGCGAATTATGGCAGATTTCATTTCAAACACTGATTGATACGGCCACCGGTTCTATTTGTCAATTTATAAGGTCTATACTTTTATTTAATTGTCTTCGATAATATCAACTTAGAGTTGTTGTTTTGTCAATGCGAATTTCCCGAGTATTTGTAACTATATTCGGATGATTTACGTCAATATCAATGTATATATATATATATATATATATATATATATATATATATATTGAAAGGCAAAACAAGATAGAAATATGTAAACATGGATAGAGTGTGAAATAAAGTAAACAACCAATCAATTGCGTGCGTCACCTCCAGTTCAAGCTACAAGTTGAATGCGTGAGATTAACAGAAACGTGTATTGACGACATTCCAGTTATGTGATGAGAGTCGGACTATTGCAGGATGCTTGTCAATTAAGGCATTCATCACCAAATTTGGTCAAGTAAAGATATTTAAATTAATTTAGGTTCTAAAGTAGTCTAAATACGTGGGTATTTTGAAATTATGAAGTTACAAACGAACTGTATATTGCTTTATTATAATCAAGGTTGCGGTCTTGATATTGGTTTAGCTTACCTCTAAACCAATGTTTTAAAACTACAATAGCATAAACATTAATGAATTTCCTTCACATAGTAGACTTCCAACGAGGCTATAACAGCACCGACGAAAGACCGAATTTGCTTTCCTGCATTACTCTAGGATAAATAGGAGCAGTTTTGATCTACTTTTTGTACGATGGCGAGATTTAGGCTCAGGCAATACAGAAGTATTAGCGCATGCTGCATTCCTACTACATTTTCCTTGGACTACATAATTTAGCTAAGTAAATGTTAATAGCCACCCGCGGAATCTCCCGAGGCATCTTAATTTGTTTCAACGAAAGATTTTTTATCTCTTTTGTTTCGCCAATATTTATGATAAAGTTTTCGTTTCACATGGCCAGAGCTTACTGGTCGTCAGCCCATGAGTGTAAAGGTGGTACAAGGATTTTTTTAAATTGTTATTATTTACTCTGTAAGAATGTTAATGCCATTTGTCTTTTCAAGCAATAAAATGATATTTGCATCTTGGTTTTATATTATCATGCTTCTCGAACTCCTTTGAATATGAGGCTAAATGTAACTAAAAGCAGGTTGAGAAATTTTATTAGAATGGTTATTTGTTAATATGCTCGAATCAAAATTGCTATAGTATATCACCATCATTATTATCATCTCATCATCTACCGAAAAAGAACAGGCTTCAATGCTTCAAAACTATATAACTATGTGAAAAATACTTTTTTTAAACTTTTTAAATTAAAACAAATTAACAAATAATAATTTTTAAATTAGTTATATCTAAAATGGCCTAAATAGTAATTTAGAACAAGTAAATAATCGGTAATGGCGAGTGATTTGTGAAGTCGAGGATCTAATTCATATAGAGATACCTGTCTAAGAAGCACACAGAATCGAGGCTACCTAGACCTTTACACACCATCATAGTCAAGTCAGCTTAAGTCATGATGATATCGGTTATACAAATTTCTTAAAACGACCGAACTTCGCATTTAACTCTGTTCTAATAAGAACAGCAAACTAATAAGATAATTTTTACACTTTTTGTTGTTGAGGACTGACATATAAATAATTCTGTAATAGGTGTTGCGTACCTAGTAAAAATTAACTAAAATAGGACCAGAATAATAACCCAAACTCAGCATGAACGAAAGGTAAAATTTCATTTTTACATGCGTCTAATGCTAACTGGCGACTATATATTTGGTCAGGAAATATAGGAAAATTTGGCGGTACAATCTCCTATACGAATGTGTATTCAAGCAGTAGCGGAATTAACTTCATCTAACATGTTCGGCAATGTGACTTCAAAACCTACTCACTATATATAATATATACAGAGCCTGTAAACGGTACCAACACTTCAGTTGCAGAGTCGGTAAATGGTATCAACACATTTATCGTTTGAATTATGAAGATACTATCTTGTGGTTAAACAAAGGACCAAGATAACTGTGAACTGTAACTTATCTTATTGAAATTTCTGTCTCCATTAACTATAACGTTATATTGGAAGATCTATGCATTATAGCATTATATTAGTTATCGTTAATAATAAACAATTGCTAGTCAATGTTCTCACTCATTTATGCATAATGCTAAATTAGAATTTTGCCCTGATCTTTCCAATTATCGGTCCAGATGGCTTTCGTAGAAAATGTTATCACGATTTCTATCATTAACTATTATATAAAACCTATTCATTAAATGTATTGTATTTTGTTATTACTATAATAACTGTATCAAGATTTGATTTAGTGAACGCAATGATAATACTGAAGAATGTTTGTTAAGTTGCTAAAGTGAATAACACCAAAGACAGTAATTGAGTCGATAGCACCATCTCAAATAACCATTCGATCGCCATATATGATTCGGCTAATCAGAGCAATGAAGATTTGTAAATTTTAACATTTAAAACCAAAGAAGTGTTAATCGTTGACTCCGGTGCAACAGCTTCAGTTGCCAAGGGGGAATATGATGCCGAGTTATCTTTAGGGTTACTGCTTGAAACAGTCACAAGTGAATCACTTTACATCTTCGGCTGTCAGCGACGCACATAATAAAGGTTTAAGACGAGAATTTTCGCTAATGTTGATCATAGACAAGGCCTCATACAACATTCAAAGTCTGGATTTCCTTCTAAAATATCAGCTTATCGTTGATCTGGCGAACCAGAAGTTCAGTGACTCCTCAACTAAATTTAAATAAAATTTCGGACATAAGCTCATATACGTTAGGAGTCGCTGGTCATACATCGATCTCCGTTGCATCCTTCAACAGAGGAGTCAGCAGCCCTTAAAGAATAAAGCCTTCTTTAATCTCAGCAAATCTGATTTACCTTTCACTAAATTAATGCCTTGTATCAAAAATATGGGATCACCTAATTCCCTATGGTACTTGTCGTTGCTTTTTGCCACATGGAAAGCAGCTTAAATGGAAACCACATGGCTAATGGAATAATTCATTACCAGACTACCCAAACGTTCTTGTGCTCTGACGTGAAGACGCACATTTAATGCAGCTAAACTACGAGTGTTATTTAGGGTAACACACCTGCCTTTACCAGCAATCAAAGAGAACAGTCGTTAATGTCGATATCAAATATTATTTACCAATATCATGCGCAAGTTGTCGATCAACTTACGTAGGCCGATCGACCAGACGGTTAATTACTCGAATGAGAGAACATTGCAACTTGAACGCCTGTTTTAAATCAAATGGTGAATACACGTCTGCTATTGCGCAACACATCATCGAAACATCGCACGTATGTTCTCCAGACGTAGCATTCAAAGTAATTACTAAATGCAAAAACAAAAGGGAGCTAGCCACATACGAAGCCTTATGGATAAAAAAATTGCAGCCGGATTTATGCAAGCAGAAGAAGCATGTACAGGCATTGAGCTTGACATGAATGTGACACACGCAATTGATTGGTTTCCGCTTTTCACACACTCTCTCCATGTTCACATATTTCTATCTTGTTTTGCTTTCTAATTTATATATAAAGATATGTTCACTAGTAGATACTTGAGGAGATTATGAGAAAGAAATGTTTCTTGTATCTGATAAAATTTCTTTTTGTTTTTGCATACAGGAAGGGTACAATGAATTTTATTAAAGCTCGCTTCCAAAAGAATATTTAAAAGACTGCCGTCATAAAATCTTCTAGTTTATAAAAATATGAATGCACGCCTTTATCTCATTTGCGCTAATCAGATTTTTTATAGGTGTTTGGGCAACACACTGTGCGATATCACAGAACACTACGTGTAATATCTTTAAAACAGTGTGATCTTTCGATCTGAACTGAATTATCATGTTGAATATTTCAAAAATAACTTATCACACTTAGCTGATAACAAACTTAAAATCAAATGTGACAAAACTAATTTGTTGGTTTCTCTGTTGCATCGTGTTACAACACAAGCTACTTGGCCTATGTATTCTAAAGCCAATACTATTAAGAACCATCTGTTAATTAAAGCATTAAAGGAATTGCAGAAAATCTTCGAAATAGTAAAATATTATTACTCGTTACTTCCTAAGAAAGCAACTATATCCGTTATGCAGGTAATTTAAGTATTGAAAGAACTTAACAGAACGTAGCTATAGATTAGATTACGAAAAATTGCTTCGTCATGCAGCGAAATTCGTTGGAAAACACCACAATGCTAACAAAACAAATTTCGTACATCCTTATCTAATCACAGATGATGCTTCAAAATTTGCGATCGACGCTACTTTTATACAAGAAATTAATGAATTTCGTATGCCAATTCGTTCATAATTGAACAATCTGCAACCGGTAGAAACGAAAAGAAAGATTTAGTCGACAACTTTTCTATAACGCTAACGCGTTGTGTTATTTCATAAGCACTATAGATGGTAGAAAATTTATTTATTTCACAGATTATGGTCCTTGGAACTGTGACTTCAACAGTCACAAGTTATTCTGCCAGAGTAAAACAACAACCTAAAAAGTACCTTCAGAGGGCAATTCAACATTTTCTACGATGAAGGCAAATGAAAAAGCATTGCAGACGCGCATTCAAAGTCAGGCGTCTTGCTAGCAACACCTTTAGGGTCTGCGGCTAACACTGATTATGTGCGAAACCGATTTGACAAAATCTTCTGCGAACAAAGATATACGGCGAGGGTCGTATTCACAGTTTAGCAGCTAGTCATGTAATAAGGTTACGCAACCGAATAAGCATTTTGCCCATGAGCATCCATAGGAAACCCTTGGACTTCATTCATTCCATCTCGCATTCAAGTAGTAATGCGTCGGTCGAATTTATATTAGATCGTTTCTATAATCATAAAAATAAGCAGAAAGCTAAGCTTTGTGTATTCGAATAAGCCACACGCCAGAAAAATAAAATTATCTGGCACACTCATTCTAAAATGCAAAATTTCTCAACATTTACGTCATGCCTAGCCATTATTCACACCGCCACAGTTAATCTTACACGAGTTCAAGGTTTTAACTAATTTCTACCCATAGTGGATAGATTTACACGATGACCTACGGCGTTACAATTCAAAAACATTTCTGCTTATGAAGTCAGTAATGATTTCATATCTGCATGAATAACACACTATGATTTTACTAAAAAAAATATTAGGGATAGAGGTATAATTTTCTTCTCAGATCCTTTTAAAACAACATTGCGTTTCATGGGATACATTTGAGGTCAGACAACCATCTACCGCCCAACATCCAAGGGTATGGTAGAGAGAATGCACATGGAATAAAAGCCGTTTTAACACCCTTGTATATTGATGGAAATTCGCTCAATGTATTACCTTTACTATACCTTACAATTCACTCGTTTATAAGACAATCTATCCACGTTTCTGCGTCCCAGCTCTTGAATAGCAAGAGCCTACGTCTGCCTAGTCAGTTTCTACGTCTACTATGCTCAGAGAACGATTAAGAATTTGAAGCTTCTTGCATTCGATTTCAATTGAATACTGTATTATCCAAATAGCTGAGAAATTTTCCTCATAAAGCCTCAGTTCATCTGCAGTGCCACTGCTGCAGGAAACGGCGCTGTTGCTGCACCGCTGCATTCTAACTATAGCGGCCATTACGATATATTACTTTGACAACAAATATATGTCATTATGACGCAAGATACTACACTTACTTTGGTGAGCATTTATAGGTTATATCCTTCTATCAAACCAATTGATGTTAGCAATATAGAGCCTTCTACGATCATTTAAGTTCCCTCATGCTAAAAATATAAAATACGTCAGAACTTACTTTGTTTAATGTGTAATTGATGCATTTTATTTTCATTATTATTTCATTTTTTGCCAAACGTTTGATTTTTGAGCACCTATTGTGCTCTTTTTACAACATATGTGATCAGATCCTATGGATCCACACGTTTCATATATGTCATGCTCTCGCTTGTCTCTCGTAATTTAATAGACTGATTTTAACTAACATTTGTTCTTGGTATTTTATCATTTATCCAGCTATTACAGAGTAAAATAATTTTTTGAAGCACCTACTACTGTGATTAGTAATCTAGTTTAACTTAGATAGTTGAACACTATATATCTAATTTTATTTAATTCAATTCAGAACAGTTACACACTCAAGTATTCAAACCAAAGCTACAAAACTATCTTATGAAGCATCAGTTGTTGTTAAATCAGTCATTTATTTGTATAAATGAATCCGTTTGAAAGAAATTTTTACTTGCCATACATTTAGAGTGATGATCGATTAATTGAGTTAGACACTCGGAAATGAACATCAAAACGTCCCAGCGAAAAATTGGAATACAGAGCTGAAAAACCTTGTTTGAAGAAACAATTAACGAGAAATTCTTCATTTTTACACGCTTTAGTCAACAATATCTCTTTAGTTCCTGTTGTAGAGTCAATTATCGTTTAGCCTGTCATAATCATAATTACTTGATTTAATGTGTAATACTCAGAAAATCAGCACTATGATTGTGTTACCTTATCACGGATAAATTCACGATCAAAAACTAACTATTCATTGCGGAAGGTTAGTAAAAATTATTGCGGAAATTAGATAAAAATAGGTTCATTTAGGTGTATCGATTTATAACTTGCTTGTTATTTTTGAATTCATTCCATTTTTTTATAACAGACAGTATACTAATGATTAAAATGAGACCCATGCCAATAGTTTGAAGGTCAAATAATGACAGGGATTATAGATTAATTTCAATGATACCTTCCTTTTAGAAAATAATTGAATACTAGATGAATTGGTCTCTATTTTATATCTAGACTTTGATGCACGCTTGAGTGGAATTACGAAAGCACGTAAAACAAGCAAAACTATCCTATCCATGCGGAATTATGCCATTGCTCTTGTAGAGAAAAATAATGATGAATGGATTCAAATAATAAATTATTTTTATCTTCATTATGCTGGAAATGATTATGTTTTAGAGGTCAAAATCTCCAAGTAAGCCAAGTACCTAGGCATAACTATTCAGTATACGGCTTCTGCTCATAAAACTATATGGAGAATCGTGGTCTGCTTTAAGAAAAGATGTCCGTTAATAAACGGAAACACCGTCGAAAGATAATCAGCCCCAAATGTACATTATTTGGATTTAGCCTATCTTAAAATACGCTTCCGCCATATGGAACGCGATAAAATGGGTCTGTGAAATATGTTGAAAGCAGTATAAACAAGGCTGTAAAGAATATTCGTCTAATAGAGTACGAAATGTATGCTTGTAGAATATAATTTGTAAATCTGAAATCATTAGGTAAGGGAATGTATTGTTACTGTATCATCTGAGCCAACAGACAATTGTTGAAGAAAAAGCTTGGAACAGGACCAAGATCTGGATCATCTGCTATTGCACCCCATTTTAATAGAGTAAATTTCTGGCAAATTTCTGTCTTTATATAAATTATATAATATGTTTAATCGATTAACTACCGAGTTGAGAGAGCTGCCTTCTGCTAAGATGTCGTTCAAACAACTTAGCGCAGAAATTCAAAATATGTGACCTAAATGACCTGTTGCTATTTTATAACTAGGATATCTTTGCATGTTAGAATGGATGTACACGTTAACTCTAGAATGTTAATTACTTTATGGTGAATAACTGCCATTGTAGATTTACTATATACATTACATTTTTGTATTTTATAATAATTTATCTTTTAGTCCGAGTGGGTAAAATCTATGTATGCCTAAGAACTACTGTGGATACAATTGTAACTTTGAATGACTGATGTACATATTTATACATGTATATATATATATATATATATATATATATATATATATATATATATATATCAAGCATAAATAACTTAATAGTCCTTGTATCTTGTTTTATTGTTTTTAACTATCTGAATCAAATTAACTTTACTGCACGATATTTGATATACCATCTGTGGCTTGAATCCAAATAAATAAATCTATTCTATTTTCATTCTATTATATATTGGGAAGACCAATAGAAAGTAAGCTAATTATTCTTTTTTCGTATTAAATATTTTTTTCTAGATTAAACTTCTTGGATGCAGCGTCAATTAAAGCGTACATGTTCACGTCACATTTTATTGCCATTAAGTACGCCTTTTGTTACCATGGATGTCGATCTTGCATCTTAGCATTTCAGGGTCCAACTGAAGTGGCTTCAGGGCCTAGACTAATAGATTCAATATTTAATTTTAATTTCAATAAGACAGAAGCGTGTCTTCGCTCTTAGACTGACCCGAAATTAGCATCGATATGATTCTCAATAAGAAAGTTAGTAACAACCTCCAAGATTTTGTGCTGCCTACTGACGAAAATGCAATATTTTTCACGTTTTTTTACAATTGGCAAGTCTTGGCAACTCTCTCTCTCTATATATATAAGCCACGTCAGCAGTTTACAGTTGGGTACATTGTAAAGCTTTTTGAGAACCTCGCTGTGTATATTCAGCTGTCCTGTTAGTAGCAGTTTTCTGTTGGACGTGAACCAGAAGATTAGCAGAAGATTCTTTTGACAAACGCTTGGTTGAGTGCCATGGTGAATCCTCATGATGATATGTGCGGCAGCACCTAAAGACTAACAATCGCGTAAATCCGATTTATAAAGTTAGCCGTCGTTATTTTCCGCACGTGCAGCAATAAAATTTAGCGGGAATCAGATAACTGACGATAAGCTGTGTGAAGGAATCAGCTTGTGCAATCAGCGAGTGTAGGCAAAGACGAAGACAGCCAGGCAATATTTAGTGCTGATATTGAGTACATAGCAGGTGTTGGTGTAGCAAATACATTGTGCTTATATAAAAATGAATACAATTCAATTAGCACAAGATTAATTAATAGCCAGCCCAGAATATGTGGTTTATTTTTGGCCTTGTATCAATCAATATAATTGTGCATTTCATTTGATTTGAATTATAAAATTTTGAAGTTTTCTATCTGAAAAAAGAGGAGCAAATTTTCTCCTTGCGAAGTACGATTAGATTACAGCTAAGCTACTGGTTATTGATCTGCCCAAGAGTTAACAACCCATAGCGAAATTTACTGATGCTAAACTGGGTCAAACACGTCAATTACTTCATCAATGGTATGATGCCAAATAACCAATAGTAATTGATAAACATAATGTTAGACGAAGTGTGTGGTCATTGCACCTGATAGCCGCTTGAATGCCGCAGTGTGAAATTTTAAGATGGTTTGTCTTAGACGATGCCTAAGTTATATGTTGCTTCCTGAACAATAAGTGCAGTTCGTTAGGGCAAATGAAGTATGTGTACGCTTGGTGATGGAGCCAATGCATTCAAATGAAAAGTAAATATGTTAAGTGGGTAATTTGTGTGACTGCTATGTACACGAATATTGCCTACTATCTCATGAGGCCGATAAATAATTACTAATGCTAAATAAAGAGTTAGCTTTAAAACATGAAAAATTTGTATAATGCTACAATAGTTGGCTCATTAATAGATTTCAACATATCTATTCATCTCAAATTAAGTGTTGCACCAGGCATTATAATCTAAGCTTTGATTAGTAAATAGTTAAATCTGGTAAGGATCGCGATACTTAATGTGTTACGTCAGCGTCGTTTTGAGAAAGTGAATTCCTGTAATTGTGAAATTGTGAATCAGCGAAAACTAGATGAAAAACGAATCTCGGCTGCTAGGCTTATATTTACTGAACTTAGTTTGAACACAAGAGGCTTCAACCTCTGGATCATCCTGCTATAGTAGTTATCATGGGAGCTGACTCGACATGTTTGAGTAAGCCATAAAAGTGATATGACGCCGAGGAGGCGACAATGCTTATTAGCTTGATTATCCGAATCATATAAACAGATTGATTTTTCATTTGGCATGGCATTATTCATTATCTTATTCACTTATAAAGTAATTCTTATTGGACTACAGGAATCAACATAAACTGCAACAATTGGTGTTTGGGCGTTGATTCCCTTCTTTTCGCAGGAATAAAATGCTCTGTTTTCTCGATTTGGCTTATGAGCAGCCATGAAAAGAGACTGCCACACGTTACTAAATTCCGCGAACGGTACAGATAATTTCGATATAAGTAAAAATTAGTCGGCGAATATAATACTGTTTTCGAAGCATGTATGCAAAGTACCGAATGAATATCGATTGTCATTTGTGCTGATATGTTCTATTTGGTAGGAACTGTTGGGCCTAAGATTGATTAAACTACGATTTGTTTAAGAAGAAACTTTAAAAATTTGGTCAAATTTGATATGGATCGTCTCTAAATAGGATAGGCTGACGTCATAGGATGAGTGACTTACGGATAAATTCTAGGCTCACATAGGTTTGAGAACATCAATGATTTAGAATGGCCTACGGAACGTTATAAAAGTACAATAAAATCACTTACAGGAAAATAAATTAAAATTAATAGTTTTAAAAAGATTTAACCTGTAACTTTTAAGTGCTCATAGCAGAGTGCTTAACCAAAAACTGTTAAAACAGATTGAAGATAAAATCTGCCGTTATTGAATCAATTCATTAACTTGGCTTATGAAATGGTACTTAATAAAAAAGTAGGATATGTCAATTACTGTTCGGAGGCCTTGATATGTATTGCTGATGATATGTGATAATACCTAGGAGGCGGAAAAACGTAGAAATACTATTATTATATGAAACAATAAGGATTACCTAGATGCGCAGCAACAAGTACAAGGTCAATTCATCCACGTTTGCTTTATATTTGTTCTAATTTTACTCGTAGAAATGTATTTTTCATAGTGGTTATTTGCACTTTGAAGCATTAAATTCTTAAAATAAATAAATATCCTCGCATTTTTATATATTATATATAAAAAATTAACGATTTTATTTACTCATTAATGTTGATTGTTCATTTTTATCATCTTAATCAACCTGTACCTGATATAATTCTGTCTGTACTCTATTAGTTATAAATTCCTTTAAAATGCAAAAACACAATCAACCACCTATAAATTTCGTTTCTCCTATATTTTCACTTCAATAAAAATACTTCTCGCGTTACAACCCAACGAAACTCAATTTCTTGAATTGCAATTTTATTTGTAATTAATAGGGTTTTGTTTAATAATAATAGACACCCGCGCGTAATACGCCGGTAGCATGCAGTGGATTACTGTGTTATAGCTGTCAAAGCCAGGATTTATATTTTTGTGTGCTTTAGAATGTTTATCAGTGACTCAAAACTGTTCTGCTAAGACATTCTGGATTTATTTATTGTGTTTATTATGACTTTATACTATTGTGCCTAGATATTAACTTTGTGTTAACAATATTTTATTTTGTTGTCGTCTAGATCACGATCAATTTTGATTAACAGTGAATTTTAATTTACTATACAAACTTGTTCATAATACATGTATGATAATTCGACTTAGCCTTCTCCCATCCCGACTCTGGTAAAATCATGAGACTGGTTATAAGGACACCACACGAAACACATTTCTTCCGACGTCAGCTACCAGGCGTATGTAGGAATAGCAGAGCATCGCCAAATAAACAGCTACCCCGCACAACCTCTTACATAAATCGCAATACCTCCTACAACAGTGTAATCTTAATGTCATCTTGTCATTAACATTTTCAGATAAAGATTAACGCAGGAAACAGCTCTTTAAAAAATCTCAAGAATAATTTTACTCAAGGCACTTTGCAACGTCTGGCAAACACTCTCCAGCCAAAACATTAAATCAGACACATGTTCAGACTACAGTCTAAATCAGGAAATAACAGGCAAATAATATAAAATTTTAACAATAGATCTAAATAGATCATCATTGATTGAGTTAAATCATAATTTAATAAGCTCTAATCTGCAGCAATCATTATGTTGTAGGGGACTTTTGCGAGATTAACGATTCCCTACATTGGTTTGGTAGTGGCTGTAGAGATCCGTGAACATGATTAATCCCCGGCTTTTTCCCGATGGGTGATGAGAGAAGACTAATGCAAATGATCACAAATGTATTGTAAATAACACCGCGTATGAAATCATAAGTAGTCCAAATTGACCGTGCTCTAGACGGCAATAAAATTAAATTTTAATAAAAATGAATGTCTTAAACACAAGTCACAGTCAAACTAAATTGTCCGTACTCTAGACGGCAAAATGTAAGAATATTGTTCACAAAGTTGAATGTCTTATGCACAAGGCACAGTTAAACAAAATTGTCCGTGCACTTGACGGTAGCAAAATGAACGCTTTTTATAAAGTTGCATATCTTACACTCAAGCAATTATTCTTTCACAAATGCCTGAATTGAAATGAATATATGCAATCGACTGAAAATACATGATGATACGAACATAGTCACTGTTAAAAGTTGTCACTGAAAATAAATGGATAAAATTCGTGTAAAAACTTCAATGACAAAAATTCACAAATAATTGGTTCACTGTTTGCTATGGTTTTAAACTTATGTCATTATAATAATCCATTGTTCTCTGAAATTCGGATAGGCATAGTTAAATGCGAACAGTAAATCCTTTGCATAAACTGCTAATAATCCAACTGAGCGAAAAAATCCACTGTGACACAATAATCCACCGCATGTTCCATGCGTATTGCGCGCGAGTGAGTATATTTAATAAACAACCCTATTGATTACAGTTAAATACTGTTTGTTGCGAAGACCTAATATATATGCAAGAATTTATTAGGTGTTGCGAACCTAGTAACAAATTAGTTCAGTTGTGACCAGAAGGATAAACCAAAGGCAGCATGAACGGAAAGTATAATCTCATGCACATTCGTTTCGTGCTTACTGGCGACTCATCAGTTGGAGCCGGTATTACGCCCTATAACCACTATATATTTGGTCGAAGAATGTGGAATAATAGGACGTACAATCTCCTAGACGAATGTGTAAACCTGCAATAGTGAAGCTAACATCATATAAAGTCTACGACAATGCGACTTCAACGCTAACTCACACTATATAATATATATACCGAGTCTGTAAAGGATACTAACATTATGGCTATTGTGTTAGTAACCGATACCAACATTATTGTACCGAAAAGGTACATGGTACTAACACTATGGTTACCGAGTCGGTACATGATACCAACCTGATGGATATCAATTTATGCTATAGTTCACCGAAATTGAAAATTACAACAATTTCTGAACACCTGTTACTCTGGCCTTGATCGATATCAGTTATCACATTTCGCGGTAAGCATGACATCATTCAATTCAATATATTACAGTTAAATACTGTTTGTTGCGAAGAACTAATATATATGCAAGAATTTATTAGGTGTTGCGAACCTAGTAACAAATTAGTTCAGTTGTAGCCAGAAGGATAAACCAAAGGCAGCATGAAAGGAAAATATAATCTCATGCACATTAGTTTCGTGCTTACTGGCGACTCATCAGTAGGAGCCGGTATTACGCCCTTTAACCACTATATATTTGGTAAAGAATGTGGAATAATAGGACGGTACAATCTCCTAGACGAATGTGTAAACCTGCAATAGTGAAGCTAACATCATATAAAGTCTACGACAATGCGATTTCAACGCTAACTCACACTATATAATATATATACCGAGTCTGTAAAGGGTACTAACACTATAACTATTGCGTTTGTAACCGATACCAACATTATTGTACAGAAAAGGTACATGTTACTAACACTATGGTTACCGAGTCGGTACATGATACTGTAACGACATAAATTAATGGCCGACATATTTCGTAAATTAAATTCAATTTTATTTACATTGCACCAATGAGAAAAAAAGGGAAACTTGCCGTTTAACCAATAGTGTGCAAGTAAACATGGCATGCTATTTAAGCACGGCAATTTACCATGCAAGTCAGTTGTCACATTTGCATTCTGCTTTGCGTTACGCGTGTGCGTTCTGTCGGCTGTCAATACCTACGCTGGTGATTTGATTTGTTCCACCAACAATTGGCAACATCCGTTACTCATCTTGTTGCGGTACAACCAGCGAGACGAGCCAATTAATTGCAGAACCTGAACGACGTTATCCACATCGTGATTACAACTCTACAATGGGAGCAACAACAACCAGAGTCCACCCAAGGCTCCAGGACATCTTCACACTCTGAATAATTCAGGAGAACGCACGACCAGGCCCTCTTAAGGCCCCCCCTATCAGTAACAAATCTCTATTCAGAGCACCTTAACCGAGTTTGTAACGTCGTACGGCATTTACTTGAAGCCGGGGCGTTTACAATACCAACCTGATGGATATCAATTTATGCTATTGTAAACGCCCCGGCTTCAAGTAAATGCCGTACGACGTTACAAACTCGGTAAGGTGCCTGAATAGAGATTAGTTACTGATATAAGGGGACAAGGGGGCCGTAATGCGTTCTCTTGAAGTCTTCAGAGTTTGAAGATGTCCTAGAGCCTTGGGTGGACTCTGGTTGAGTTGTCGCTCCCGTGGTTGAGCTGTATCATGTGTGTCTGCAGGTTCTGCACTTAATTGGCTCGTCTCTCTGGCTATACCGCAACAAGACTGAGTCACGGATGTAGTTGAGCTGTTGGTGAAACTATCAATCACCAGCGTGAGGTATTGACAGCTGACAAGAACGCACACGCGTGAAGCAGGTAGAATGCAAATGCCACAACTGACTTGCATGGTAAATTACCGTGCTTAAATAGCATGCAATATGTCTACTTCCACACTATTGGTTAAACGTGGTTAAACGGCAATTTCGCTTTTTTCTCATTGGTGCAACGTAAATAAATTTGAATTTAATTTACGCAATATGTCGGCGATTGATTTGTGTCGTTACAACACTTTCCTCTCTGAAAAAAAAGAAAATAATATTCCTCTCTGCGAGGCTAGATAAGAAATGCATGACAGAGTTCGAACCAAGTTAAGCAAAAATATGATGAACCATAAGTGCTTGGCTTAAATATGCTTGTTGGTTGCTTCAACAATGATATGATGCCAGGTAACCACTAGGAATTGCTACACAAATTGTTAGCTCTAGTGGACGGTCATAGCACGTGAGGCAAAATAGAGCAGTGTAAGTTTTTGGAGCCGCAGCGTGAAGATTTCGAGGTAAATCGCCTCTGAATTTGCCAGGTTTAAGTTGAAAACCTAAGCAGGTTGGATCGTTGTCAATGTGTTTGTATACGAACAAAGGAGCTAGAGTGCTCGACGTTGTGGTCATGACATTTGTAGAGTGGTCTTTGTGCAATTGATAAAGTTGAGATATGCATTGAAGGTGGCCTGTACCATGATATGAAGCTGATCACTACTTAGTGTTGCTACACGAAAGCGTTAGCTCTAAGTAGCTGGTCATACCAAAATAGGCAGTGTAATGTCATGTGTGAGAAATACATTATAATGTAAAAATATATACATTAAAATCAAAGGTAACTGCATAAAAATATGTACACGAACATTGCCTCAGAGATGGCATAATACCAAAGAACTGTTCAAAAATGCTACACAATTGTTAGCAAAGAACAGCTGGTTATGCCACGTGAGACAAATACGAAAAATAACGTAAGGTTAAAAAAAATTTTGATAGTTAATGTTAATGTTTTAAAAAAATTAATTACGCGTTATACAAAGCAGGTTATTGAGATTGTGAGCAGACGGAGCCTGAGACGTGTGTAGAAGGTTGAACGCTCTCAGGATCAGGTGGTTCGATAAACGGTTTCAACCTGTCTATGCTTACTGATGTCGGTGTAGCGCCTTGCATAATGATGAAGTATTTTGTCTGTCTGAGTAAAATCGGGTAAGGACCGCGATACTTTGGTTGTAGTGGTGCAACAGCATTATTGTTGCGAACGAGTACTCTCTTGCAGCTGTGGAGCTGTGGGTGAACGAAGACTGGACGAGGCGTGTGTCTCGGCTGCTGTTCGGACATGTTACCGAAATGAAGTCGAAGGCGGGTAGCTTCGTTTTGTGGGTCATCTTGTGCCGGTAGTAGACGTGGGAGCTGACTAGGCAGGCGTAGATCCATGCCATACAAGAGTTGTGACGCAGACGTTTTAATGGATTCACGAGTACGGGAACGCATGGTCAGCAGAACTAAAGGTAGTGCATCGACCCAGTTGCCATTAATGGACGAGAATGCTAAAGCAACTTTGAGTTCCCTTTGCATTCTTTCTACCATGCCATTAGCTTGGGGATGGTAGGCAGTCGTCTGGCGTAAGATGCATCCCATGTACCGCAAGGTGGTTTTGAAACGATCAGATGAGAAGCAAGTGCCTCTGTTCGTGATGACCTCATTGGGAACACCGTAATTGGATATCCATGCAGAGATAAAACCGTTAGTTACTTCGTCTGCAGAAATGGTGCCAAGAGGTAATGCCGCAGGCCACCGTGTAAATCTATCGATCATAGTTAGAAGGTAACTGAAACCTTGAACCTTTGTCAGATGAACTATGTCGATGTGGACGATGGCTAGGCGAGAAGTAGATCGAAAATGTTGCAACTTAGAACGAGTGTGTCGTGTGATCTTGTTTTTCTGACAAATAGCACACTCTGAGACCCATCGTTTAACATTCTGCCTAAGTCTGTGACCCCAGAAACGATCTGTAAGAAGTCGGACAGTCGCTTGGCTTCCTGGGTGAGAAATTGAGTGAATTGAATCGAAAACTTTTCTCTGAAGGCTGGTCGGCAGAACTGGCTTGTTGGGCTGCGTACCCGTGAAGTAAACAATTGGTAAGCCTTCCCACAGACGGCATATGAACTTGGTTGGGTGACGGGCTATTGATCTTTGAATGTGAATGTCACCGCGTTGTTCAGTTCGCAGGAGAGTTGGCGTTAGTGCAGGCTCACTGAGTGCCACGGAGTTGACAGTGAATGGTGACGGCGAAGGTGGTTGTAGAGAGACGTCTGGCCTGGACAGGGCATCTGCAATGAAGTTCTGTTTGCCCTTGACGTGAAAGACGTCAAATTGCCATTCGCTTAGACGAGAAAGCTGTCTTTCCACTCTGGCAGGGTACTTGGCGATAGATGAAGTTGCGTTTCGAAGTGCGCTAACTAGTGGTGCATGATCTGTGAAAACAACAAATCTGCTACTGCCAATGATGCTGATAAAATGGCGCACTGCGTCGTGGATGGCGAGAAGTTCTCGGCCGAAAGTGTCGTACCTCGTTTCTACTGGTTGGAGAGTACGCGAGTAGAAACTGATAGGCTTCCGAACTCCGTCGATCTCTTGTTCCATAGTGGCTCCAATAGCGAATTCAGAAGCATCTGTCGTGAGTAGAAATGGCTTTTCGAAATCTGGATGCGTTAGCATTGTGGCATTTGCTTATGAGTTGATGGCAAGTCGAAGTAATTTCTCGTCTTCGGATGACCAAGCAATGATGGAATTCTTGCTATGTCCTTTTCGGTTCCGCAGGTGCCTGCACAAAGGATAAAGTTGTTTTGAAAGGCCCGGAAGAAACTTGCGATAATAGTTTAGTACTCCCAGGATTTTCTGCAAATCGCTCAAAGTCCTTGGTGACTTGATATTCTTGATTGAATTCGTCTTTGACGGCAACGGTTGAATACCTTGGGCCGTGATACGATGCCCTAAGAAGTCGACGGATGAAGTTGCAATCTGCGTCTTGTCACAGTTGATCTTGAGTCCGTGGTTGGATAAGCGTGAGAGGACATTTCGTAGATGTTTCGCATGAGATTCTAGATCTGGACTGAATACCATAATGTCATCGAGATATGACATACAATAAGCAGAGTCGTCGCGAAGTATGTTGTCTATGAATCTTTGAAATGTCTGAGTAGCACACTTAAGTCCAAAAGGCATGTAAAGATATTCAAAAAGGCCAAATGGAGTGATGACTGCAGTTTTCTCGATATCCTCTGGTGCTACCGGTATGTGATGGTACGCTTGTCTGAGGTCAATCACTGAGAAGAAATTGCTGCCGTTGAGTTTTTCAAGTAAAGTATTGATATTTGGAATAGGATATGCATCAGATTTTGTCACTGAATTTAGCTTACGGTAGTCTGCACAGGCTCTGTACGATCCGTTTGATTTAGAGACTAAGTGCAGTGGTGACGCCCATGAACTTTTCGATGGTCTGATGATTCCCTCTTCCAAAAGCCTTGAGAATTCTTCTTGGGCAGCTTTCAGCTTAGCAGGAGCCAGTGGTCGCTTCTTGAGTGCAATAGGTTGTCCTTCTGTGACGATATGATGCATCGTGTTGGAGACTCGTAGCTCTGACTTGTTAAGATCGAAAAGCGATTTGTATTTTCGAAGAGCTGCTGATATCTCTGCTGAATGATGCACTGGGGTTGGCTGAATGACCTGTAACTCCAAACGCTCGGAGGCAAGTGTCCAAAAATGTTGTTCGAGTCTGGTGGAAGGGTCGATGATTTTTTGATTGGCAAGATCAACAATGAGCCGAAATTTTAGAAGGAAATCAAGGCCTATTATATTATGTGAGACCTTGGCAATGATGAAGTTGTGGGAAAATTCACGTCGTAGACCTATGTTGAGTGTGCGGTATTGGCAGCCATAAGTTGGTATGGGCTCGCCTGTAGCTGTTGCGAGAAGAACGCCTAGCGACATCTCGGCCATTGAATCACCTTTGAGAACTGAGACTGCCGCACCTGTGTCTACGATGAACTCTTCGCCAGTTTTGAAATCAAGAAGGTGTAGAAGTTCGTTGGGCTGTTTGGCCGGGTCATGCAAACAAGTAGGCTGGTGATTGCGACCGGCATTGTCTGTTTGGTTCTCTATGTGAAAAAATTCGGCGTGGACGAAAAGAGTCGACAGGGATGTCGGATTGTAGTTGGCTTCTTCCCTGTAGCGCCGTTGATGCCGTTGATGTGCAGAAAGTACGGTCTTCTACTTCCTGCGCCAGACGTTTCCCGATACTGATGCACCCTTGTGCCTGCGGTCTGTTGTCCTCTCCGTCAGCTGTGGAAATTGACACTCATTCGGAAATTCTTCGGAACGACAAAGACAAACTTGGCAAGCATAAAAAACTTCTGGTGGTTATAACACCAGTTCTTTGGAGCATATTTATTAAAGGATTGCGGAGATCTCGATCGCCGCCTACCATTATAATTTGACTTGGAAACGAATTTTGGTCGAGAATTCACTTGATTTATCTCGGATTTGGTAATGGCCAATCCTTCTAGAACTTTGGCCATGTTCGCCACTGTTCTCTCTAAAGAGGAGATTCTATCATCTTGCGGGGGTGAAGAAAAGGATGATGGATTCACTTTGGGTTCCAAAACCCTATATTCTAACTCACATCTCTCAGATAAGTCATCTATAGAGAGAGTGTTGGGGAGCTGTCTGGCAAAGAGTTTTAATGTTTGGGGAAGATTGTTAATAAAAACAACCTTAGCCTCATGGTCAGAAATGTTGGTTTTATACCAACGTTTCCGTAATTCCCTCAGTATTTCGATGGGGCCAAGATTTGGCATATCTAACTGCGCATATTTGTTTATTATCTGCTCAGTTTCCGTGGGTCCAAGCAAGGATTCTACCTCGTTTGTAGGCCCAAAATGGGATTAGGTAGCTTCCTAATGGCCTCAAGCTTAGGATAAATCCGTCGCTGCAATTCAGAAGGTAGTTTAGCAAAAACCTTCGACAGTTTTTGATGACTGTCATAATCAGGAAACGGGGAGAAAGCGGAGTCTACGCGCATAAAGAATAGCTCACTATCTCCATCCCAAACAGGAACATCAATATCTAAAATTGGACCTGACATTTTAACAATCTTACGGGATCTTAAAAGCATAAATTTACAAGCAATATGAAAATATATAAATATACTTTAACCGAAAACGCTTACCCACAAACAGCTTCCACAGTTGAATGAGCGCAGAACAAAAAGTCACTGTTTCCAAAAATCCGAAATTGAGCTTGTCGAGTACGTACGGTACCGTTTCGTACGTAGGAAAGGTAAACAGAGGCCCCGTTGGCCTTTGATAACAATGTACCACAAATCCACGAATATATACCCAACAGATTTCCCAGAAAACCACGATCAGGGTAAAGAAAACACAATTGTCAATCTATTTGTCCAAATAGATGAAAAAAGGAAGTCAATTTATTTATACCCAAAAAAAATCAGAACAATCAATATCCTTTAAACGAACATTGGTTGCGCGGGTGGTGATAACAATTATTATAATCAAGGTTGCGGTCTTGATATAAACACCTGACCCATTAATTACTTACATATGTCAGTATAAACTAAGAATTGTATAGTGTAGAAAAGGCAATTCATCCAGTAGACCGGTTTCGTCCTTATTGGGAACTCATCAAGTACTGGCCAGAATTTGCCGCGGACAGGATACGAACCTGGGCACGTCTGCTTCGGAATCTGGTGCTCTAACCACTGAGCTATCCTGCCGCACACTACACTACACACAATTTTCAGTTATATACTAACTAATGTAACTTGGTTAGTCAATTTTTCCTTTAGGTGGAGCTCATATGGCATCCATTTAGACCCAAAGTTCCAACTAACCATGCCCAATCTGTCATTACTGAACAGACACCACATTACACTGGGGAAGTGGTATTGAAATGAACATTTATATAATTAAACGAACATTGGTTGCGCGGGTGGTGATAACAATTATTATAATCAAGGTTGCGGTCTTGATATAAACACCTGACCCATTAATTACTTACATATGTCAGTATAAACTAAGAATTGTATAGTGTAGAAAAGGCAATTCATCCAGTATTCTACACTATACAATTCTTAGTTTATACTGACATATGTAAGTAATTAATGGGTCGATCTGGTGTCAAACGCTGCTTGACGGCGCGTTGCAGGCTCTGCCATGGCTGCGCACATGTGCCCTCAGTGTATTGATGCAGTATATCTTTGATTCCACGTCTGAAAGACATTGGGATCGTCCACCAAGCCCTCAAAAATATTGAGCCCTCGTCTGTTATATTGGACACCTTGGCCAATAAAGTAACATCGTCGGCCCACTCGTCAAGGTAATGTGGATCGAATTGGCATATTTTATACTGTGTCCGTGTGTTGGTGCGGCCTGTTGCTGGACTCACCACCGGGCCTCCTGCATTTCCTGAACTGGGCCTCATCTTATGCGTATGTGTGTTGTCGAGTATAGATGGCAATGTAACATCGTCCTCACCCGTCATCGTGCGGCTGTCTTCGAGCTCTGTAATCTCGAGAGGGTGTTTTTCTATGATATGTGTCTTAGAATTTACTTTTCATCGTTGCATTCATCCAAAGTGCTTGAATTTCTCAAAATCTAGATGTTTATTTATTCGTTGCTGGCTGTGAGTTGGACGAACCTGGGCATCATTTATGTAGGGGCTTTTGCGAGATAAATTATTCCCTACATTGGTTTGGTAGTGGCTGTGGAGATCCGTGCACATGATTACTCTCCGGCTTTTTCCCGATGGGTAATGAGAGAAGACTAATGCAAATGATCACAAATGTATTGTAAATAACACCGCGTATGAAATCATAAGTAGTCCAAATTGACCGTGCTTTAGACGGCAATAAAATTAAATTTTAATAAAAATGAATGTCTTAAACACCAGTCACAGTCAAACTAAATTGTCCGTACTCTAGACGGCAAAATGTAAGAACATTGTTCACAAAGTTGAATGTCTTATGCACAAGTCACAGTTAAACAAAATTGTCCGTGCACTAGACGGTAGCAAAATGAACGCTGTTTATAAAGTTGCATATCTTACACACAAGCAATTATTCTTTCACAAATGTCTGAATTGAAATGAATATATGCAACCGATTGAAAATACATGATGATATGAACATAGTCACTGTTAAAAGTTGTCACTGAAAATAAATGGATAAAATTCGTGTAAAGACTTCAATGACAAAAATTCACAAATAATTAGTTCACTGTTTGCTATGTTTTTAACTTATGTCATTATAATAATCCATTGTTCTCTGAAATTCGGATAGGCATAGTTAAATGCGAACAGTAAATCCCTTGCGTAAACTGCGAATAATCCAACTGAGCGAAATAAATCCACTGTGACACAATAATCCACCGCATGTTCCATGCGTATCGCGCGCGGGTGTGTCTATTTAATAAACAACCCTATTAATTACAAATAAAATTGCAGTTCAAGAAATCTCAATTAAAACTGCTTGAAACTAACAGAGATTGTTTCTAAAATCACAGTTAAGAGAAATATTGTGTAAGAACCGAGTTAGATTATTTGACCTTAAAGAGCACCATATTTGTCAAAATCGAACATTGTGTCGAGGCCCTTGGGTCACTACCATAAGGGGGTCTCTTGGATGCCAGGCCCGGAAAATCCATATATGCGGAATGATCATCTATCTTGGAACACTTAAGTTCCTCTGAACTATCTCTTAAGCTACAATCCTTAAGTCCACTAGCCAACTGCTCTGTATCCTCAGTATTTAATAAACCAGACATGATATTATTAAATTACTTGTAATTTATATATTATATTAATTAAGTAAGCTTACCCGGATACGCTGATATCCACAGGGTACTGAACTGGAATGATTGAGACCCAAAGCAAATTTGTAGTTCTTTTCGCTGATAATTAAAAACAAAACGACGAGAAGATTACAATGTTTTATTCACAAAGAGTCGGAGATGGAACCACGCAGTGTTCCGCTTATGCAATTCAGAAACTTAGATCAAAACTCTCTCATTTCTTCCACAAGACAAGTCCAAATCTTCGGCAATATGAACAAAAGAACTTCCAAAAATTTTACAATATTTTCAAAAATGACAATATTTTTTTACGAAACCAGCAATAACATCAAATGTCCAAAAATAAAAATTGATTTATTTTTATATGAGAGGTTAATTGGTGTCCAATAATTAATTTAACCTCTCAATTGTTGGGTTGTAATGCGGAGCCGCGTGTTACATACACCCCCACCGACAATGAAAATTAGTACACAAAGAAGAGGGCTAATCTTACAGAAGGTGTTATTTTGGCTCTGTCAACGCTGATTCTGGTTCTTCTATATCTCGGGGCGGCGTAACGGCTTCAGTTGGCTCGGTTGTTGATGAGATGTCGGGCGTCAGTCCGTTGTCAGCAAGACTGTCTAGGGGTGGAGTTATCGTTTCTTCACCGCCTGATAGGTCAAGCTCACGGAACAGCGGGTCATTTGAATCAACGTCGGCTGGGGATAGTCTGTGTTTGGAGACCACTTCAGCTTTGCCATTAATCTGCAAAATGATGTAATTCTGACGTCGATCTAACACACGATAAGGACCGCGCTTCGGTTTGGCTAGAATCCTGTTATCCATATCGTTTTTGACGAAGAACCATTTGCAGCTATCAAAATCTTTGCGTTTATAAATTGGACCATGTAGTTGACTTGTAGGACAGATTGGCCGATTCTGAGCGTTATATTGTAGAAAACTGCGAAGTTGAAACAGAAATGCCGGATCGTTCATCGTTATTGCAGTTTCAGAGCGTGATCGGACTAGTTCGCCAGACAGCCGTAGATATTCGCCAAATACCATTTCAGCGGAACTACATTTGATCGGCTCACGAGGTCTTGTACGCATTGATAGGAGTACTTTCGGTAAAGCCGCAAGCCAATTTACTTCTGGGCCAGCCTTGAGCGCCGCTTTCAGTTTTCGGTGTGGCCTTTCGATGAAACCATTTGCTCTCGGATTGCGAGTCGCGGTCACTGAGTGTTTGACACCATAGTATTTCAGTAGGGCTGCGAACTCTTCGCCGAGGAACTGTGCACCACAATCGGTTGTCACTTCAGCTGGAGCACCAACCCGAGCGAACCAATTGAACTCTAAAAGATAACTGACAGTTTCTTGCTTCATATCTGGCAGTGGTATGGCCTCATACCATCGAGTTGTGCGATCCCATATTGACAGTAGATATCGCATATTGTTCACGGCCGGTAAGGTTACCAAATCAACGTGTATGTGCGTAAACCGGACTTTGAGCACTTGAATGACTTGTGGCGCCGTTTTGGTGTGTCTCGTCACTTTGCATTTCTGACATTCTAGACATTGTTTTGACCACATCTTGATATCTCGCCGCATGCCAGGCCAAAAATACGTTCTGGATAGAATTTCCACTGATGCTACGCCAGATGGGTGGCTCATTGAATGGTAGACTTCGAAGATCTTGTGACGGAGTTTTTCAGGTATAAACACTGCAGCAGAGTTCCATCATAATAAAGTGTTTTCAGTCGATTGACATCAAATGTCCGAAGTAATGGATCATCATGCTGAGCTGCTTTCAATTTCTGAGTGCTTATCGGTGAAGGACATAGAATAGACGCACAGAGTTCTGCAGGACGACTTAGGGAGTCTGCCACCACATTTTCTGATCCTTTGACATGAGTGACTTCATATTCATACTCGTGTATTCGTGTAAGTTGTGAGTTGACACGTCGTGAATATAAATACTCTTTCTTTCCTCTCAGCATCGGAAGTAGAGGAAGATGGTCTGTGTAGATCTTGAACTTTCGGCCATCCAGATAGGTGTGGAAGTGTAGGATCGACCGGTAGATTGCAAGTAATTCTTTTCCCAACGTATCATATCGCGTCTCGCGAGGTTGTAGTTTTTGCGAATAGAAAGCGATAGGCTGGTGTATTCCATTGATGGATTGTTGAAGTACTGCGCCTATGGCAACGTCGGATGCGTCCGTTATCAATTCAAAAGGTTGAGACCAATCCGGGGAATGTAACATGGTCGCTTTGCATAAGGCCCTTTTGGCATCCTCGTAAGCCTGCATGTCGTCCACGTTGAGCTGAATCGGTTGTGATTTCTTGACGAAACGGCTTTCTGGCACGAGATATTTGTGAAGAGGTGCCAGAATCTTGGCAAGGCAGGGTACAAATCGAGAATAGTAGTTCATCTTGCCCAAGAATCGTCGTAATGCTCGAACGGTGATTGGAGGCTGTAGATCTTGAATAACACGAACCTTAGCAGGTATAGGTGTCATGCCTTTTTCGGAAATTTGATGACCGAGGAATTCAATTTATTGCTGTGCAAAGACACATTTGTTGCCATGAAGTCGGAGGCCATAGTCTATTAGACGTGTGAGCAGGATTTCGATATGTTGTATATGTTCGGACATTGAGTTGGAGAATACCAGGATGTCGTCTAGATAAGGAATTACAAATGGTAGACCATCTAGTATTTCGTCCACAACGCGTTGGAATGTTTGCGAGGCATTCTTGAGACCGAAAGGCATATAGTGATATTCGTGCGTGCCACCTCCGGTGAATCTGAGCGCAGTATATAATACTGAGTCTTTGTCCATCGGTACTTGATTGTAGGCTTTCACCAGGTCAAGTTTTGAATACACAGCATGACCGATAGCAGATATGAGTAGGTCAGCTGGATTTGGCAGGATGTACGAATCAGACTGTGTGCAAGAATTGAGAATATGATAATCCCCGCACACCCTGAATGTTTCTGGTGCACTCTTTGGTACTACTACCACAGGTGACGCAAAAGGTGTGCTGGATCGTGTACAGATGCCTTTTTGACGTAGCATGGTGAATTCTTGCTCGGTAGCCTTATGTTTGGTGCCAATGGACGTGCTCGTGGAGGATGAGGAAGTAGTTTCGACAAGATGATACGATGGGCTGTGATGGCACGCTTCCTCTTGAGATCGGGCATGAAGGAGAGAGGTTTGAAAATTTCTTCATGACGTTTCAGAACATCGTCCAGTTGCGGTACATGAGGAACTGGAGGAATAAGCTGTATAGATGCGACTGCTTCGGCACAAGTCGTATGCTTTAGCGCTGATGATAGCAACTGATTGTCTGCAGTGCGTATCTCTCGTGTTCTTGGACGAATGGTCAGGTCGAAGTGTTCGAGAAAGTCACGTCCAATGATGTTTCTTGTCGTGTTGGCGATGATGAAAGGATAATTGAAACATCTTTTTGAGTTGGAGAACGAGATTGTGTGTACTCGTACCCCAAACGTCGCTATGTTGGAGCCATTGGCGCAGGTCAGACTGCTGGTGTCGACTGGGTGGGTGGGTTTGAAATAATTGTGGCGTAGTAAGCTTACATCTGATCCAGTGTCTATGAGAAATAATTCGCCAGAGGTTGCGTCACGGATGAGAAAAGATGTTGATAGTGGCAACTGACGATGAGACTGGTTGCTGGCATTTGGGCGTTTGAAGCATGACTTGACTGAAGCCGTCGCTGTAAATGCAATAGTTTGATTGCGCTCTACCGCGAAAGCAACGTGCTTCGAGCCATCAGACATGGAGCGGCCAACGATCTTGGGGTGCTCAGCCTCTACTGCCGCAGAGGAGGCTGACCCCAGCAGTTTTCCGAACCTTCCATGGGCGGATCCTCCTGAGTTGTCAAGGGTGACCGCGCCCACTTGAGCGTCGCGTCTGTGCGCGGAAATGTGCAGCCGTTTTTGAGGCAATAACGTGTGAAGTGGCCATATCTGCGGTGATTCGGACACCACTCCGCTGGTAACTGTGGCACTGTGGCCCGGTCTCTCGACATCGACCTCCTGGCGCTATACCAGGGCAGTGGTTGACGCTGGTCACGCCTGCTTTGGTCTCGTCTATTATTTACGGCATCGACTGAGGCTGAATTTGGCCTGACGGTGAGGTTCTCGAGCAGGCTGATGACGTGTTCATTCGTGATATTTGTTCCGGTTGATGATGCGGTGAATTGTGATTCGGACAGTCTTGAGGTGATGTGGCATTTCTTTGGCGCAGTTGAGCTGTAGTGATGTTTATTCCACCACTTTTCTAGACGTGCCGGCAGAACGTCGTCTTGTACTTCGAGGGATTCGCGCAGGAGCGTGGCCATATCTTGTAGTGCCGGCGGGAGCTTCTGTATGAAATGTCGCATTACGATTTCCTTGGGCCTGTTGAATTCAGAGGCTTTTTGCTCCATCTCCCTAAATAGTTCGGAAGGCGTGCGGCTATCTAGGGACATCGGATTCATCAATTCTGTAAGACTGTCTTCCCGATATGGTGTCAGGTGCTGCTTGATGGCGCGTTGCAGGCTCTGCCATTGCTGCGCACATGATCTCTCAGTGTATTGATGCAGGATATCTTTGAGTTCGCGTCTGAAAGACATTGGGATTGTCTACCAAGCCCTCAAAATATTGAGCCCTCGACTGTTATATTGGACACCTAGACCAATGAAGTAACATCGTCGACCCATTCGTTAAGGTATTCTGGATCGTTTTGGCATATCTTGTACTGGGTCTATGTGGTGGTGCGGTTTGTTGTTGGACTCACCACCGAGCTTCCTGCATTTCCTGAGCTAGACTTCATCTTATGTGTGTGTGCTGTCGAGTATAGATGGCAGTGTTACATCGTCCTGACCAGTCATTGTGTGGCCGTCTTCGAGAATTGTGATCTCGAGGGGGTGGTTCGCTCTGATTTGTGGCTCAGGATTTATTTTCTTATTTGTTCTCCTTGATTTACCGGATTCACTCTTGAGTCGCATTCATCCGAAGTGCTTGATGTTCTCAAAGGCTAGATGCTGATTAATTCTTTGTTGGATGTGAGTTCGACGAAACGGAGCACAATTTATAAAGGAGGTTTTGTAGTTAATGTGACAGCGAGCTAGTTGTCTATTTAGTGCGATATTGTCCCCCTACCTAATATCTGGTAGCCGTTATTACGATACTCGTTCATGATTAATCCATGGCCCTTTCCCGAAAGGTGATGTGAAAAGGCACCAGCATCAAATCATCGTTTTATTAAGCAAAATGTTATAAAGCAAAGATAAAAATCGTGTAAAAGTAGCCACAATAAGCACCACAAATAATTAGTCCTCTGCATCCTAGGTTTTCAGTGTTATCATTATTGTCAACACAAGTTACCATCTCGGTATAACAGAGGTCACAATAAACATTGTAATTAGATTCAAGTTTTGCGTTGTTACAATAATCCACTGTATGCTAGGTTTTGCGTGTTAAATCACATAAACCCACTGAACTGTAAAGTTTCGGATAAATGATTGAGAAATTCATAAAATATAAATCAGAAGAGTCTTAATTTAACCGTTAGTAGTTATGTAAAAATTGTTAAGGCACATAAAACATGTAAATCCTGGGTTTGAGCGTTA
This sequence comes from Eudiplozoon nipponicum, assembly GCA_029291075.1. Lineage (NCBI taxonomy): Eukaryota > Metazoa > Platyhelminthes > Monogenea > Mazocraeidea > Diplozoidae > Eudiplozoon > Eudiplozoon nipponicum. Next base: position 154,362 of record JAQBSW010000950.1, read on the forward strand.
GGTCACATAAATCCATTGCATGCTACCTGCGTATTGCGCGCGAGTGTCTATTATTATTATTAAACAAAACCCTTGCAACGACAAAATTTAATGGCCGACATATTGCGTAAATTAAATTCAATTTTATTTACGTTGCACCAATGAGAAAAAAGCGAAACTTGCCGTTTAACCAATAGTGTGCAAGTAGGCATGGCATGCTATTTAAGCACGGCAATTTACCATGCAAGTCAGTTGTGGCATTTGCATTCTGCCTTGCGTCACGCGTGTGCGTTCTGTCGGCTGTCAATACCTACGCTGGTGATTTGATAGTTTCACCAACAATTGGCTACATCCGTGACTCATCTTGTTGCGGTATAACCAGCGAGACGAGCCAATTAATTGCAGAACCTGAAGCGACGTTATCCACATCGTGATTACAACTCAACCACGGGAGCGACAACAACCAGAGTCCACCCAAGGCTCTAGGACATCTTCACACTCTGAATAATTCAGGAGAACGCACGACCAGGCCCTCTTAAGGGCCCCCTATCAGTAACAAATCTCTATTCAGAGCACCTTAACCGAGTTTGTAACGTCGTACGGCATTTACTTGAAGCCGGGGCGTTTACAAAATTGGCGACCGCGCCAGGATATTGATTATTGTTCTGATTTTTTTTGGTATAAATAAAATTGACTTCCTTTTCATTTATTTGGGATAAATAGATTAACATTTGAGTTTACTTTACCCTAATCGTGGTCTTCTGGGAATTTTGTTGGGTGTATATTCGTGGATTTGTGTTGAATTGTTTTTTGGGGGATATAATAATAATACATTGGCATCAAAGGCCAACGGGGCCCCTGTTCATCTTTCCCACGTACATAACGGCACAGTACGTACTCGACAGGCTCAATTGCGGATTTTTGGAAGAAGTTACTGTGACGTGCTTTTGTTCTGCGCTCATACACCTGTGGAAGCTTTTTGTGGGTAAGCGTTTCGTTAAAGTATATTTATATATTTCCATATTGCTTATAAATATTATGCTTTTAAGATCCCGTAAGATTGTTAGAATGTCAGGTCCAATTTTAGATATTGATGTTCCTGTTTGGGATGGAGATAGTGAACTATTCTTTATGCGCGTAGACTCCGCTTTCTCCCCGTTTCCTGATTATGACAGTCATCAAAAACTGTCGAAGGTTTTTGCTAAACTACCTTCTGAATTGCAGCGACGGATTTATCCTAAGCTTGAGGCCATTAGGAAGCTACCTAATCCCATTTTGGGCCTACAAAACGAGGTAGAATCCTTGCTTGGACCCACGGAAACTGAGCAGATAATAAACAAATATGCGCAGTTAGATATGCCAAATCTTGGCCCCATCGAAATACTGAGGGAATTACGGAAACGTTGGTATAAAACCAACATTTCTGACCATGAGGCTAAGGTTGTTTTTATTAACAATCTTCCACAAACATTAAAACTCTTTTATTATTATAATCAAGGTTGCGGTCTTGATATAAACACCTGACCCATTAATTACTTACATATGTCAGTATAAACTAAGAATTGTATAGTGTAGAAAAGGCAATTCATCCAGTAGACCGGTTTCGTCCTTATTGGGAACTCATCAAGTACTGGCCAGAATTTGCCAGACAGCTCCCCAACACTCTCTCTATAGATGACTTATCTGAGAGATGTGAGTTAGAATATAGGGTTTTGGAACCCAAAGTGAATCCATCATCCTTTTCTTCACCCCCGCAAGATGATAGACTCTCCTCTTTAGAGAGGACAGTGGCGAACATGGCTAAAGTTCTAGAAGGATTGGCCATTACCAAATCCGAGCTAAATCAAGTGAATGCTCGACCCAAATTCGTTCCTAAGCCCAATTATAACGGTAGGCGGCGATCGAGATCTCCGCAATCCTTTAATAAATATGCCCCAAAGAACTGGTGTTATAACCACCAGAAGTTTTTTATTCATGCCAAGTCTGTCTTTATTGTTCCGAAGAATTTCCGAATGAGTGCCAATTTCCACAGCTGACGGAAAGGACAACAGACCGCAGGCACAAGGGTGCATCAGTATCGGGAAACGTCTGGCGCAGGAAGTAGAAGACCGTACTTTCTGCACATCAACGGCATCAACGGCGCCACAGGGAAGAAGCCAACTACAATCCGACATCCCTGTCGACTCTTTTCGTCCACGCCGAATTTTTCACATAGAGAACCAAACGGACAACGCCGGTCGCAATCACCAGCCTACTTGTTTGCATGACCCGGCCAAACAGCCCAACGAGCTTCTGCACCTTCTTGATTTCAAAACTGGCGAAGAGTTCATCGTAGACACAGGTGCGGCAGTCTCAGTTCTCAAAGGTGATTCAATGGCCGAGATGTCGCTAGGCGTTCTTCTCGCAACAGCTACAGGCGAGCTCATACCAACTTATGGCTGCCAATACCGCACACTCAACATAGGTCTACGACGTGAATTTTCCCACAACTTCATCATTGCCAAGGTCTCACATAATATAATAGGCCTTGATTTCCTTCTAAAATTTCGGCTCATTGTTGATCTTGCCAATCAAAAGATCATCGACCCCTCCACCGGACTTGAACAAAGTTTTTGGACACTTGCCTCCGAGCGTTTGGAGTTACAGGTCATTCAGCCAACCCCAGTGCATCATTCAGCAGAGATATCAGCAGCTCTTCGAAAATACAAATCGCTTTTCGATCTTAACAAGTCAGAGCTACGAGTCTCCAACACGATGCATCATATCGTCACAGAAGGACAACCTATTGCACTCAAGAAGCGACCACTGGCTCCTGCTAAGCTGAAAGCTGCCCAAGAAGAATTCTCAAGGCTTTTGGAAGAGGGAATCATCAGACCATCGAAAAGTTCATGGGCGTCACCACTGCACTTAGTCTCTAAATCAAACGGATCGTACAGAGCCTGTGGAGACTACCGTAAGCTAAATTCAGTGACAAAATCTGATGCATATCCTATTCCAAATATCAACACTTTACTTGAAAAACTCAACGGCAGCAATTTCTTCTCAGTGATTGACCTCAGACAAGCGTACCATCACATCCCGGTAGCACCAGAGGATATCGAGAAAACTGCAGTCATCACTCCATTTGGCCTTTTTGAATATCTTTACATGCCTTTTGGACTTAAGTGTGCTACTCAGACATTTCAAAGATTCATAGACAACATACTTCGCGACGACTCTGCTTATTGTATGTCATATCTCGATGACATTATGGTATTCAGTCCAGATCTAGAATCTCATGCGAAACATCTACGAAATGTCCTCTCACGCTTATCCAACCACGGACTCAAGATCAACTGTGACAAGACGCAGATTGCAACTTCATCCGTCGACTTCTTAGGGCATCGTATCACGGCCCAAGGTATTCAACCGTTGCCGTCAAAGACGAATTCAATCAAGAATATCAAGTCACCAAGGACTGTGAGCGATTTGCAGAAAATCCTGGGAGTACTAAACTATTATCGCAAGTTCCTTCCGGGCCTTTCAAAACAACTTTATCCTTTGTGCAGGCACCTGCGGAACCGAAAAGGACTTAGCAAGAATTCCATCATTGCTTGGTCATCCGAAGACGAGGAATTACTTCGACTTGCCATCAACTCGTTAGCAAATGCCACAATGCTAACGCATCCAGATTTCGAAAAGCCATTTCTACTCACGACAGATGCTTCTGAATTCGCTATTGGAGCCACTTTGGAACAAGAGATCGACGGAGTTCGGAAGCCTATCAGTTTCTACTCGCGTACTCTCCAACCAGTAGAAACGAGGTACGACACTTTCGGCCGAGAACTTCTCGCCATCCACGACGCAGTGCGCCATTTTATCAGCATCATTGGCAGTAGCAGATTTGTTGTTTTCACAGATCATGCACCACTAGTTAGCGCACTTCGAAACGCAACTTCATCTATCGCCAAGTACCCTGCCAGAGTGGAAAGACAGCTTTCTCGTCTAAGCGAATGGCAATTTGACGTCTTTCACGTCAAGGGCAAACAGAACTTCATTGCAGATGCCCTGTCCAGGCCAGACGTCTCTCTACAACCACCTTCGCCGTCACCATTCACTGTCAACTCCGTGGCACTCAGTGAACCTGCACTAACGCCAACTCTCCTGCGAACTGAACAACGCGGTGACATTCACATTCAAAGATCAATAGCCCGTCACCCAACCAAGTTCATATGCCGTCTGTGGGAAGGCTTACCAATTGTTTACTTCACGGGTACGCAGCC
>JAQBSW010000951.1:0-2500 GCA_029291075.1 Eudiplozoon nipponicum
AATCATTGTACTTCGTTCAGTTACGTATTGCTATGTATAATTGCCTTTAAGAATTTACACATGATTGCTTTTATGTATGTGCGTTTATATTTGTTTGATTTTCAGCGTTTTAAATAGTGTTTTAGGTAGATGCATTGAATTATCGTTAGTAGGCTTATTATGTACAAATGGGTAGACTTATTTAGTAAATACACATCGCCATATTAATTTCTTCCATTTGACTTCTGAGTGTTAACTGGACTGATCTTTCGTCTTATCTTTGTTCAATTTCAGATATTTTAATTGTATTTTTGTTCATTATGTGTTGGCCTGCAACAGTTTTGATGTGTATCTGTTTTCGCATAAGGATGATTCTCGCCGTATAAGATCTGGTTATTCTTTTTTCGATGGATTGATTTTTAACTAAGTTGTTACTTTTTTTACTGTTGCATGCACGAATGTTTTTTAAGATTTTGGCTTTAATCTCACATTGTTAATGAATTGCATTGTATTAATTTAGACTAACAGCCAGATCTCAGACCTTTTGAGTTATCTAGTCAGGATTATCTCTTCGCGCACACAGACGCACAATAAAAAATCATCACATTATAGAATAAATGCTGCAAATAATTAAATATGACACGTAAAATTAGACTAGTTCTCACACCCTCAATCCAATGGAGGCCTTAATAAATAAGGTATTGTATTTGTTGTGTGTATTCATGAAATAAACTGGTAATCTTATCCACATTATAAATACTCTAGATTCTTCAATGAACTTAGCCTTCAAAAGAAAATGAAAGATTCATGATGTTGTATACATATCTATATATATATATATATATATATATATATATATATATATATATATATATATATATATATATATATATATATACACGTTCCTGCATGTGTTGTGTGTGCATGTAGGTGTTTCTGTGTTTTAATGTTTTTATGCATTTCTATGTGTGATAGTCTGTACGTATTATTTATTCTCATGAGATTAGTGCTTATGTAAAATCAAAAGCGTTTCATTTAAATAAAACCAGAATGATCTTAGCGGCGCTTTAGCAATTATTATTATTATTATGTATGCGTCGTCTGTCACTTGTACATCTGTGTGAGTACCAATTCTGTGGTTCTTTGCGAATCCTATGTTACACTACCAACTCACTGGCTTTAACTAATGGAGTTACAATTGCATAATATTACTTTAAAACATACTAGCGAGATTTTTCTACTAAGGCTGAAAGAGATTGTGCTGTTTATGTGTATGCTATATATATATATACATATATATATATGTATATGTATATATATATATATATGTATATGTATATATATATATGTATGTATATGTATGTATATATATATGAGAGTTTGTGAATGTATGCTAAAAGAAATATGAACATACCGTTAAATGTAATGACTTATGAATCGCCTTGTATAGATAGCTGCGGACAGTTACATTTGAAGATGATTATTTTTGTCTTATAGTAATTAATAACGTTGGTCGTTTTTTCGTGTATTAGTGGTTTTTTAGCTCTTGAATAGAAATACGTAAGGTTACTTCTAAAAATTTGTTTTGCGTTCTGCGAATGTCCGAAGTTTCGTGTATGCATTTCAATGTCGATTCATATGCGTGTGTCATAAATGGCTTGTTTTTTCACACCTTGTGAGTTTGTTTTCTTTGACTAGGCCAATTTTCGCTTCTTATTTATCAAAATACGTACACGAACACCTACACACATCAACAAAACGAGAGACAGATAGAATAAGAGATTCACATAGAAAATATAATTCAGGCCACACACATGCGATATTCAGCTTTCTACCCGTTTTTTACTGTCGGCGATTTATTTGTGTGTTTACGCAAGTTTTATTTGCTTGAAATGAGGACGACAGTGATTTAATTTTACATATCAGTTTGTTTAGCTTAGCAACACATAATCGGGTTCGCAACAGTTTTTGTGAGCTTCTGCTGCGTATTCATTGTGCCAACTTCACTTCTTTTAGTCACGGCTCGATTTGTTATAAAATTTTAATTTGGAGAATTAATTTCGCCTATGCTGATTTCTAAGGTACTTTACGATTAATAATGGGAGGGATAATAATAATAAACATCTACGAATAGGGTAAATGGCATGATGCATTTAGTTTATTATAGTTATGTTTAAATGAGTCTAGAATCAGTCTTTAGAAATGTGTCCAATTTTGTATTCTCTTTTATATGATTCAATACTAAGACATGTTGCAGTGTGTTACCGGAAATCTTTCTTAAGTTAAATTGCCGGCACCGATGTTCAGGACACAATATCCAAACTGAAAATCTATTACAATTACTAGACCTTATTGTGATAATCGTCAGAAGTTCGTATCGCCGCAGGTGTTGATTGATAAGGAAGCAATCATGGCTTAGCAGATACATTAATTTATGACTTTTGAGCGTTGCACAATTTCTTTATTTGATGGATGCGTTTGTAGACTACTTATGTTATTTGGTCAATATTTACGTAGATGA
>JAQBSW010000951.1:7500-127500 GCA_029291075.1 Eudiplozoon nipponicum
AAATGCAGTTCTGGTATTGTTGTGCGCGTTCTAGTAATAATTGTGTTATTTTACAAAATGGTTAGAGTTGCCATTGTATGTCCTCTATGCTTGCCTAGTAACTCTTATATGTAGAATATAATAAATTTCAACAAAAATTATTCATTATGCTAAAAAATATATACTTCATTGTAAACTTACTATGAAAAATAAACCTTATGTTTTAGCTATGGAAGAAGTTAGGTCGCCAGTTCTTATATTGTCACATGATTTGTTCTCATAGTACTGGTCAGGATTATGTTAAATGTTTCGGTATAATTGGCTGTGGTTCGCTGGTCACCAGGCCAGAAATTTTTACAGTTGCGAGTCATTTTTTATATGACGACATTCATCGGCTAAAAAGACAAAGACAGAATTTTGCGAGTATATGTTCTATTTTGCAAGTAATAAACGCAATCCTGAATGTATTATGCATGGCATGACATTTTTAATCCATAACAACAATATGTACATTAGTAAATCTTGCAATATATTTAAATTTAATATCACTTCACCAAGTGACCTTGTATTTGTCTTGCTATGCCATCGGAGATGGCGAATTGATAATTTATTTCGTTAATTATATCAACGAGGATTTTTCTGAAGGAAATACTGACTAAAAGTACATGCCTTAGACTGTTGTGATGGCGTAAGGAATGGGTTGCACGGCTTTAAACTAAACGCTCCTGAGTTCTAATCCTGGGCATTGTTGTTCCAGATCACAGAACAAATAGGTATGTAACTGAACATTTCGCACAATATGCGGCGTCTGTTTTGTAGTATATAGGTTAAAAGGCTGAACGAACTGTACTATGGTTCAAAGCCTGGTCGCGGCAAATCTCTAAGCGAATTAAAGTGCGACCAATAAACATGAAGTCGTTCTATCTGATTAATTGTAATTTCTATTTTATTCACTGTTTAGTTCATACCGCCAAAGTGCTGTAATTATACTTGAATTCAATATGATTTCCCCACTTAGTATGGGGTCTGTCTTCTTATGACAGATCACCAATGACTAGTTATAACGTAAATTCGGTGACGTTTTCGCAAAGGATCTGCTTGAATGGAGCATTGTCCAAAATCTTAAGTTGTCAAGGAGCTGAACATTGCGTGGTATGCGTGGCGCCATTAGCATAAAAGATGAGTGGCGTGGCTGGATTAAATGTACGCGGGTTCAAATTCTAGCCGTGTCAAACCTGGCTACTACTCATGGTGGCCCGATGATGTAACTGGTCTAGTAGAGGAATTTTATTTTCCTTCATATACCTGAACTTATATATAGAATCATGTAGTTTAGGCACACTGATGTTATGTTAAAATGCTTTATATGCCTCACGTTTAATTTGCTCACGATTAAGATGTTGAGAGATTTTCGAACACTTGTTGTATTATTTACATTTACTTGTTACAGTTCCGCTGGAAGTACTTTTTGTGATTGTTCTTTTTGGAAGTTAGTTTAAATTGCTCTTTGGTGATGGTGTTTGTGGTTTGTCCTTTAAATTTTATTTAAAATATAGCGATTTTTATGCAAATTTTGCGATTGACGTTTTTCACTTTGCAAACTAATTTAGTATTCAAATGTAAAAAGGCTTTCAAAATTTCTCACCGTCTTCGCTTTGATCTTTACCAATCAATAACAAGATAGTTCGATATAAACACCAGTTAAATTTATATATATATATATATATATATAGCAGCTAAACTAAGCATCGTATTCAAGTATGTATTGAGGTGTTGCGAACAAATTAGTTCACTTGTCACCAGAAGGATAAAGCACAGAACAGAAGTATAATATCATACACATTCGTTTCGTGTACTGGCGACTCATCAGTAGGAGCCGGTGGCCGTCTAACACTATATATCTGGGTGAGATGTGGGATAATAGGACAATTTTAGTCTCTAGACAGATGTGTAAACCTGCAGTAGTGAAGCTAACATCATATAAAGTCTCGAAAATGCGACTTCCGCGCTGACTCACTCTATATTATATATGTACCGAATCTGTAAAAGATACTAACACTATGGCTATTGTATCAGTAACCGATACCGTCATTAAATTACCGAAAAGGTACATGGTACTAACAGTATGGTTTCCGAGTCGATACATGGTACCAACATGATGGATATCAATGTATGCTATAGTTCACCGAAATTGAGAATTACAACTATTTCTGAACACCTGTTACTCCAGTAAATCCATACACTCTGGCTGTGATTGATATCAGTTATCACATTTCACGGTAAGCCTGACTTCTTTTAATTCAATATATAACAGTTAAATACTGTTTGTTGCGAAGAGCATAATATATATATACAAGTGTGTATTAGGTGTTGCGAAACTAGTAACAAATTAGCTCACTTGTCACCAGAAGGATTAAGCAAAGACACCATGAACAGAAAGTATAATCTCAGGCACATTCGTTTCGTGCTTTCTGGCGACTCATCAGTAGGAGCGATATTACGCAGCCTTTAACCACTATTGAATTGAATGACGTCATACTTTACCGCGAAATGTTATAACTGATATCAGCATCGATCTGGCCAGTGTGTATTGAATTTACTGGAGTACCCTCTAGCGAACTCATCTGCTATATATATATATATATAGACATATATATATGTATATGATTCAGATAAGATAGCATAGGCGAGTTAAGCGTTGAAGTTTAGCATTATCGAGTAACACTTTAGTATGATGTATAGCTTTACTACTCAGGCTTTTATAAATTCGTCTAGGAGATTATAAAATGCCCATATCCTATCATTCCTCACTAGATATATGAGTAGTAAAGGGACGTAATACTGGCTCCCTACCGATGAGTTCGCCAGTAAGCACTAACCGAGATGTGCATGAGATTATGCTTTCCATTCATTGGCCTTATTAATAATATGCTTATATTACTGGTGCTTTGAATGTCAACAATATACACACATACAGGTACTGTAGTTCCGCATACAACCCAGGGCTTGACTGTTATTTGGTGCATTGTATTATTTAGAAAAGTCAATTAATTCACTATACAATGCTTAGTTTATACTGACAAATGTATATATAATGGGATTGGTGTTTATATCAACCTTGCAACCAATGTTCGTTTATTTTATGCCATTCGTAGGAGTATTAGAAGAAAATAATTCAGCAGTTAATTGAATTTCTGCTTGCTCTTCATCATTCTGTGTTCTGACAATCGGCGAACTATGCTTTGTTAACTGTTTTGGTTTTATCTCATAGTCGGCGACGCAACAGTATTTAACGAGGTAACCTTGCATTTCTTTCACCGATATCTTATTATTTGCCAAAAAATGAGTCACCTACCCAGTAAGGTCAATTTTGTGCGTTTCATTCGTAGTTCGATTTTTTTTAGAAATTACTGTTGAGCATGTCGTCCACGTGTTACCGAACATTTCACCGATTGTGCAAAATGCCACTATCGAGAATTAATCTCCCCCCCGATAGTTGAGGTTAACTCTCCGTGAGCGGGATTCACTAAGCAAGTAAATCGATAAAAATTGATCTGCATCTGTTGGGTTTGTAACGTTAGCTCCTGCTCGTTTTGCAAGCGAAACTGGCAGAAATACGTTTCTGCCAAACTTGCAGGTTATCAAGGTGTAATAGCTGTCATACACGTCATGTGCATGTTGGATTATATTTCTGACTTCTAGAACATGGATATTTATAACATATTTCAGATACATTATAAACAAGACAAACTGATTTAAAATTAAATTATAAATCTTTGCTTTCTATTTCTACTTTCCATGAATGCCCGAGAAAACAACTAGATTCTTTAGTCATAATCATCATCCTGGTAATCGTATCACATCCGCATCGTATACTGGTTCTACCTTGCCACGCAAACATCATTTTCCATTTCTAATCATCAACTAATTCCAAAATGTTTTCTGCCGAAACGGTTAAAAATGTGAACCATGTGAACGATGGAAAATTTGCCAACCGAAAACAAAGCGAGAAACACGAAACCATCCGTGAAATCCGAATTCATCATATATTGCACAGTTGGATAGTGGACGACTTTTTTATCTTTACTTTGTCATGATTTCCCTCTACACAACGGTTTACCAAGCTTACACAAACTACGAAAGCAGCATCTTACTAGGCAATCGTATTAATACGTGGTTGATGTGAGGCGCAAGGTGAACTGATTGTGATGTTCTAAACACTTCAAATTGGTCATCGCTGTTATGACTACCCCCCTGCGTCGACGTGATTCCATTGCTTGGGTGGAGGTTATTTGCATCACGACAATTGTATTCTCGTCTAGTTGCTTATCGTTCTACAACCCAAGGTCTGACATTATGCTGTAAATAGAGAATTTTACATGTAACTAAACATTCTTCAATGCGCATTGTTTACTTGGCAACATTATGCTACTTTTCTTTTACGAGTATTATTTAGACGAGCTGCTGATTCTGTTTTGGAGTTTGGTCAGTGCTACCATTCCATGCATTATCAGCATTCTAGTAAGCAAATTATTATTAGTTTTGGTTTTCTTTTTTATTGTCCAAGCTTCAATTTGCGCGCAAATCCTATGGACTTCGAATAATTTTTGTGGACATTCTATGGCACTTAAAAATAACAAAAAGTTGCCTTTAGTCTGATTTATGAACATTTTCTGTGTCCTTGTTTATTTCTGCTACTGTCATTTTCCACTTTTTCAGAAATACATTTAAAGCTGGTTTTCTTCGGCGCGTAAAGTGCGTCCTGTGTTTTGATTACACAAATATAATACGTGGGTATTGAAATCTTTTTTATCTTGAACAAACTTAAGAAAGTCCCTGTCATATTTTGTGAAATTTTTCACGCAGTCCTCTCGTACAATATTCTTGAAATATTATCGAACTTGGATTTGCGATTTGTTTTTCCTTTTTAACGCTACATGATTCGAATAGCCTAATTATTTTTTACTGTTTACTTCGCTTATTTTTCTGTTTTATCTCTAATCAGAAATTTTCGAGCTCGTAAAATAGTTACTCAATCGGGCCCACTAAAGTCGTAACTGGCTGTTAAATAGAAGTAATTATTCTTGTTAAAATATTATGAAAAAACAACTAATGTACATTATTTTGTCCTCCATAATTGCTTATAGTCCATATTTAGAAAAAAATCGGTAATTTATTCTTCATTTCTTCTGGATAACCTGGTCAATGCGATTCCTTGAAACCCAATGCCGCCATATGCTCATATAATAGCATATATGCTCCTGCTCTATATATATATATATATATATAAAGCAAAATCCGAAAAATTATTATTTATCTACGAAGCCCTTTACGTAAAACAACAAGCACCTGAACTTAATATTCAAAAGTTTCATCAACATGATATTCTTATCGACTGGCCAAGAATAACAAAATTTAACAACAATCTACTAGTATCCAGCCAAGAACAAACAGGCCCTCGACTAGAATCAACAAACGTACAATCGGATTGGCAACAAACTGAAGTGGAAATAACAGAGGCGCATATGATGACAGAAGTCTCCAAACAATGTGAGCGTTTAACACTGCAATCAACACTGGCGTTGTTATCACGTGAAAACTTTGCGCAACAAGGTGAAACGATCAACTATACTGGGAAAAATAGCACTTGTATATGTAACAGTGAACAGTGCGCACAAATGGTTAATTCTCAAGCTATCAAAACAATAATGACAAGATATCAGACATCACTTCGCAATACTACGAGAATGACCTTTACATGCAAACACGCATACACACAAACACAAACGCATACACACTCACCAACTAGTCAAAACAAGAAACATCAGTAAAAACGAGTCAGATTTGTTACCACTAGCATAATCAAATGAAAACCCAAAATGTATAAATAAGTATGATTGTATAAGAGAGGATTAGTATTCACAAAATAAATGGCTTTTATCCACTTTTTTATTTGTGTTTTCCTAATTATAGAATACATATATATATATATATATATATATAATGGGACTGTTGCGAACCGTGTTAAAAATTTAAACTATTTGAGTTAAGAGCCATGCAGCTCATTGGTTAGGGTACAGATCCCACATATGTTTTGGAACCTTTGGTGTTATACAAAATATGTTTGACTGCGCAAGATAGTATTATAAACTGTTAAATTCGAATTTACGATCTCTAGATAAAAATCAATCCCATTGTCTACAACTAGTTTCATAACATTGTGATTGCTTTTGAGATTTCTGTTATGCGACTATGAACAGGCCTCGCAATTACTGTGACTTCTATATTGCCATATTCCAATAAATGATCAAGTATGCAATTCCCAAACGCGTTCGTTTTGTACAAATGCATTTTGTTGTATATACTATTAGCACAATTTCTTGCAATTTGGATAAGGTACATGAATAGGTTGCGCTGTATAGAAAGGTTACTGCCACAACAAACGGATGCCTACAGTTGTGCAAAAGAATCAATTCTTCGGTGCTAAAACTCTGATTTGCCGTTTCTTATTTCCAAACACAAAAGTATTTCCATTTCGAAATTGCAGCCAGTTCATCTTTTATATATTTTCCATTTTGTTCGGCTTTTTTGTCCTTCTATTTCTCGAATAGAACTAATAACATGAAAAATGGCAACAACTATTCCCTTCTTTATGTTATTTAAATCTATGGTATATAATATATTATCGGCAGCTCCATTTGCTGACGCGTTTCCTTCTTACCTAGCAATCATCATTGTCGAAGCGAATATCAACCAATTTAGGTTGAAACTTTTGGAAATCTAAGTTGCAACTCGTACTCTGCCCCACTATCTAATATACCGCCTTTGAGCGAAATTCTATTTCAAAAATTACAAAAGCAATGATAGTACGTCTTTTCAAAAAGTTTTTCCGCTCCAGACTGATTAAAATGATGCTGAAGATAAGTTTTATTTGTATGAAGTTTATTAAAATTGTACTCGTGACTAAAATGGAATTATACAGCCCAAAAGTACCATACGCGGGACTAATAGAGAGTGAAAGCTTGGACTTATATTTTGTTTTATAATCCACACCATATGGTTTGCTGTTTACTTACTTTGACTAGCAAGGCAGGTGAAAATGGATTGGTACGTGTAAGTGATGTAAGTTCCGCAATTCAGATCGGCTGCCAACTGTGCAAATTTTATTTTTGTTATAAAAGCGGTTGCTTGACTGTTTTCTAAATTTCAGTTTAGAACTCGCATTGAATGATTAATGTTTGTGAACAGAGAGTATTTCGGAAACATTAAAAAGAATTAATCTTTGTCAAAATAGATTCACCTTTTATGATGGATGCTTACGATTGTTGATAATTATGGTACTCTATCTACGTCACCTTAATTGGTAATCTTTTAATACTTTTTTCTATCGGAATATTCAGCACTTACCTCCTGATTTTTAGCGCGTTATAATTATGTCATATCATTTCACGTGATTGTGGCTCGGAGACAACATCAGAGATATTATAAGGTTTTTAGTAGCCAAATAATAATGGAATGCGTTTAAAAATAAGAATATACAAAAAGTACACTTTCGCATCTCACCATTAAATATGACCATAGCAATCCTGAAGTGAGTTGGATTAAGGCATTATTTCCACATTGACATGATTTCTAAAAATTATTCAGAATGGTCTTTTTTAATACCTTTTGATACTAATTTAAAATTATTTTAGTAGCAATGTGAACGGCTTTCTACTTTACCCTACTAACATTTTAGGCCATCACTGCTAGCTTTGCAGAAATCCTAGCTTTGGTGGAGCGTCGACAGGCGGAACTTCTACAATCGGTCAGGCGTATTGCAACCGAAAAGCGTCGTGCTCTCTCGGACCAATTGGCGTTTATCGAAGCTGAGCGAAGTGCAGTCCGACGTGAATGTGATCGTCTCACAGATATGGTGAGTATGTAATAACTATTGAATAATTATTAAATGCGCTTTTGATGACGGACAGTCCAATCCAGGAAAAATGAACCGCCGAATCCGTAACTGAGCTGGTGATTCATCAGTTCGAGCCGGCATTGTGCCCCAAACGCGGTTTGTATCTGGCCATGAACTGTCGAGTAATTGAACTATTCAATCTCCTACACGTATTCAAATTCAAGCAGTATTACCGTCAGTGTTTTGAAGAAATGAATTTCCATTTATAATTTTTATAGACGATGTAAAGTTTACCAGCTTAATGTTTTTGGAGATGAACAATATTTAACTGAATTTGTCAATTACAAACTATACACGCGCAATTTTGTTTCCTGCTACTCAATTATATTGAATAAGTATAATATATTCGTCGTTTACTACCGCATAACCTTGAACTTCATACTTAGACATGTGAAAGGGTGAGAACATTCTTTCAATTACCTCGTTTTCGAAACTAACAGTTCTGAAGCTAATCCAGTATGGCCTAAAGATTCATAGAGACACACAAACCATCAGGCTACCGAGTTTGTCCAGTCTCTGGTGATGGAATGTGGTCATAAACGTTTCCGACTTATTAGCCAGTAGGTCATACTTGGTCATAACAGCAATGGTAGCATGAGTCTTGTCGTCAATAATGGATAAAGCCATCTTCTCGTCTCATAATAAGCCTTGAATTGTTATTTACTATGCATTAACACTTGGTGATACAGTGCAGCTTGCTTAGGGCATGTCAACCATCGTTCCGATCAAAAGGGCAATATTATTTGGTGCGATATTCGACATTGTATATTCTTGACTCAAATTATATTGGATTTATTCTTTTAATTTTTTTATTTCGTCTCATCGCTTTTCGTAGTTTATTTTAGGGAAGAGCTAGTCGGATTCCAACAAGAATGGGGTTGTGAAGATCATATATTTACCTTAAGGCATTTACTAGAACGGCGAATTGTGTATCGACTTCATACACTAGCTGTATTTCTAGACTCTGAGGTTGCATGTAACCATCAATAACGCGATAAATGATAAATCTATACTGCATCAACCGGCGCGCAAAATAAAAATAGCTGCTTAATCTGTTGATTTGGTCAGGAAGAATAAGCGAATAAAGGCTACTTCAGACACCTTGTCTATTGAATAATATCTGAGACTTGATGTTGTATGTTAGAATCCATGAATTTCCCAAAAGCTTGCAACGTCAATTTGGACATCAGATTGAAAAGGAGTAAATTTATTTTTCATCGCGCTAATTCGGACATCAAGATACAAATATAGGCATACAAGCGGCTCACATAGCATGCTGTAGATTAGCCTAGTGTAGTAAAGATGCTGGAAAAAATAGGTCTCTTGACTTGAAATAGCAATGGCCGTCAAATGCTAGGGAGAATACATTGCACATGAAAGGGAGAATTCCTCTCCTTTACCAATCGCCATCAACTTAACATTTCTTCAGCTCATGCACACTGGCATGGCTTATAATCGCAACCACCAGCAAAACTGACTGCAAAATCGTAATCGTTTTGTTTTCGTTGGGAAGCGGCTTGAAATTGTAATACTCAAAGCGTTCATTAAAAGGCGGTGGATAAAATTTGTTAGAGCTAGCCAGTCGTCAGGCCAGAAATTAATTAGGTTTCAAACCCTAAGAAATATGTCAACTTAAAGTGTGCGTTTTATAAAATTTAACTATATTATTAAGATAATTATTTCTTCCAAGGAATGTTATTAGTACTTCTGTATAAAACTCACAACTTGTCTATGACATACTTACTATAGCACAAAACTATCAGCAATCCACTTTTATTCACGTTCAATTATTCTTACTATTAATTATAAATACAGACATTGAAATCAGGTAAAATAGTTGTAACATGACATTTATCAGAGGCCTAGGCATACTTTGTTAGAGATTGGCAGTCAGTTTTTTTTATGCCTGTGCTAATGTCCAATCAACAAGAGCCAATGACTTGCAATATGCAAACTCTTCATAAAGTTTTCGAGATTGACAGTCGATATTATTGATCGTTCAAGTGATATCAGCATAAAGCTACGACTAAACGGAAAATTAGCCAATGACTATGTGAAAATGTTTCTTTTTTAATTTTAACGGAGCAGAGACTCGCAAAAGCTTAAAGAAAATGTCAAATAAACAATGGAAAATGTGTTTTGCATCAACAAATTGCCTCATGAAAAGCTAACAAATAGTTGCAAAAAGTGCTGAAATCTGGTTCTGTTAGCCAGACCATGCTATTTTCATTGAAAACAAATTATCTTATTAATACAGTAGAAATATATACGAATTATTAAAGTATAATTAAATAGATGGAATAAGTATTGGCATCAGGTAAAAGCTTATGCCTATTGCAACTTATTGGCGCGAGAGGCCTGAGGCTATTTAAATTTGGTGAAGCAATATATGAGTGTAACAGTAACCTAAAGACGTACAAAATTTTTCGTCTTGATCTGTGGGCTGAACACTTTTGAAAATAATTATCCTCGCCACCTGCACCAGATTTGATCCCTAAAACTATGCTAGTATGAATAATGTGGATTCTTAATCTCGCCCAACCGTAAGAGTTTGAAATACGGAGTACAATCTTACATTTTAAACATCACAAAGCTGAAGTCACGATAATCTTCTAGCGATCGTATTTTAGGATGGTGGCGACTTCGATTTATGACGTTGAATAATCACTTTCATACGCCGATAGCTATTAAAATTGCCGGGTCTGATAAGATATAGCCACCATCCCTTGTCATGTGAGGCCTCGAGTTCGGTTTAACTATGCAGTAGCACTTATTAAAAAAATGGATAGTGGTGAGATGATAATTTCTGATATGGTGTATGTTCAAATCTAACAGTATACATCAATCTGCGGAAACGAAGTGGTACTGGAACCGTATTTGCGACGTTGTACCTTTTTAGGTATTCACCATTCTACAGCTTGGGACAATATTGTCAGCACCCGTGCATAAATTTTTTTTTCGATGTTTGTCATTATAATGACATCGTCAACAAACGTCGCATTACGATGAAATCCATCATCTTTTGAACACCCTAGGTGCGTTCTTAATATTAAAGAATACTCGAGTAAATTGGAAATGGACTTCGTATCTCCACCGCTAATTTTCAATGTTCTTGGAAACGGAATCCAATTTTCGGAAATTCTGCTTTATGTCAAGCACAGCATGCCACATACGCGGAGCAGTCATAGCATAAAGGTCATGTTTAGTCACAGCGTTTAATTGCTGAAAATCAGCCGCAGGTTTGAGCCGATCATCATTTTCGAAACGTAAACTACAAGAGCTGTAAACACTGATGAGGACGGCTCAGCAACGCGGGCATCTATCGACTTCTTGCGTTGTTTGAGGAGTCGCCGCGACTTTTCTTTTGCGATCGCTATGTGATTTTTGTTATTCGTAACTGCTAACACCAACCACAGTTTAACGCATTCGACTCTAAGCCCAGGACATTTGGTGCAATAATTTGGCTGGAATATAGCGTTGTACCGGATTGGAAACTTTTTTCACCACTCAGACGGGCATGCCTCGCACTGCGCCGGAGGCCTGTAGGATACTTTAGCTCTTCGACCTAGAGTGGCATATATGTTGATTCTTTCAATTGATTGTCCTTGCTCGTTTTATAATAAAGTCAAATCTAAAGGAAGGTTCCTGGGTGGTTGTCGCAGTAAAATGAAACAGAGTAAATATTATCGTGTGCTTCACCATCGCCGCTCAAGGCTTTTTTGGGATGTTATTCGGATCCTCCTTTGTAGATCACTAATTTTGAAAAACAATAAGTATCTGATTCTGAACTGCTCATCGACTATAAATATTCGTGAGACGGTAGACCCTGATGTCATCGTGAAATAACCGTTCTTTCGGTGAACCATAATGATGTTGTGGCCCAGTAAGCGATGTATTTGTCACAGCTGCTTCCTAAATTATGGCGCCATTTTCAAAGACACTGGTTGTCGCAACTCTACGGACCCGCTGTATATAACGCAAGAAAATATCCGAGGGAATGTCGCGTCAGTACGCTGGTAATAAATTATTCATCCATTGTGCCGTTGATCCCTGTGTGATGGCTATCATTTCTGAATTTTTTTATAGCTTAAGCCCTCTTCAAGACAAAAAAACAGGCTCGTCAGAACGCCAAATCTGGTTGGTCAAGCAGCATAGACATGGTGACCATATGCTATTGCAATCCCGAAAAAGTATCCGTTAGCTTGGACAACCATCGCTTTATTCGTGCAATTGTACCCAGGGGATGCGCATCCAGCAGTGATTTGGGTCTGAGTCATTTAGCAAACAGTTCCTGGGGTCTGGCAAGAATGCGATCTTATAAACGCCTTTAAAATTCTGTAATTACAATTGGACTGTTATTAAACGATCCACGCATTCATTAACGTCCATGTTTACAATTGGTGCTTCTAACGCGAAAATGTGCTCTCGCACAGAGGCTTCAGACTTATTGAACCACTGCTGTGACCTTTGAACATCCTTTGCTGCAAACGCGGGCTTGAATTGCGTCGAAGATTAAAAGTAATTGGTCAAATCAGCTGTTGGCACTGCCAGAGGTTCACCTATATGAGTTAAAATCTTTATTCAGATTCCCTTGGTGTTAGCAATGATCGTTTCAACTAAATGAGACGATTTTTTCAACACTTCTGCCAACATACAAACCAGCCATTTTAATGAAAATATAAAAGCCATAATTTTACATGACACACGTTCTTTATTAAGCGTCATTGTTTTGTAGGAGTTTGATCGTAAAAGGCACGCTCTGTTGTAAAACAATTTTAGATAATAATTCTTTATTTATTATTGATGTCTGAGACTCGGTTGCTGCCTCCGCCATTCTCCTGATCATTCATCAGTTTGCGTTTCTACGTGGCGATAGATTGGTTGATCTCGACAATGCAAACTATATTTTAATTATTAGTCGACAACCATGGTTCCATCCAGGATAGTATAGATTATCGGTCGTTAAATTATTATTTTCGCCGTTACTTACTTTAACTCTGTGGCTTCATTTTGAATAATTTTTAGTTATTTTTCAGTTGGCATATATCGGTAGAACTATCAATAACTCAAGCAAAATGAATGTTGAGTTGAATATTGGATTCGTAAATGCTTGTGTAGCTGTTACAAACCTCCGTCATTAATAGTAAAACAATAGTATCCCACTTTGTTTTAGGAGTCGAGTGATCAGTGCATGTTTGTACAAGTTACTTATACGCTAGTGAAACTATTTTATAATAGAGTATAGTGGACGCTTACAGGAATTTGACGAAAGTTGTCTGAGAAGCGTATCCAATATGAGTTATCCAACAACAAATATGCAACGCTGGCTTTCATAGACGTATTTTTGGATCGGTCAGTAAGTACTCCTCTATAAGCAACCAAAGAGTTCTCCATCAATTGTGTTGGCTCGGTCACTTTTTACTTAGCTTCATTCGGATTTTCGATTGAAATCTTATTCTCTCAGCCAACTTCACATAAGCGTAATACAAAAGGTTGACAAATTTTAACATGGCTCAAACAGTTGAAGTCATTACAATTTAATTGGGCAATATAGAACCAGCGTTTCACATGTTCATTAGAAATCATAGTAAGAAACCCTGCATAGCATAGCATAAATCAGAAACACTAGCGATCTTGTTGCAAATTTTTAATCTTCTGAATATTTTTGTCGCTGCTTGACAGAGTTAACTGCTCGATTTTGTCTTGAATATAGTTGGACACTGGGAATAACAATAAAGCTGTATTGCGATTTTAGCCTTTTCTTGAATTTGACGGCATAGTTCAAGCATTGTGTAGGGGTGCAAGTGCCTACGTTTCTATGTTTTCTATGTAGATTTCTTCATCTAGGCTAGATCTAGTATTCCTTAAATAATTATTCTCTTCTTCTTCCGCGCGTTTTGTTTAAAGGTATTGTTTGTATGATTAGTACTATTATAATAATTATATATTCCTGTTTTCTTAGGGGTAGGCGGACAGTGACGAATGGGTTTTATTATACTGCTCTATTTCTGTTTGATTTAAATAGCAATGAGTAGAAATCGACTGTACGGACCAAACCCACTTTGTACTTAGTTAAAAAATGTGAGCTGATGATACATTTTGACTTCTCCGATATTGCTTGGGTCGTTTATGCGGATTCCCTCAGAGTTTATTATAAGTGTGTCGTCCAGCTGAGACTTAATTATCCCTAACTCCGCAGTCAAAGTGTCCATTTGTGCAGACAATAATCTCACTAAGTTTTCCAATCCGTCAGAAGCCATTTTTAAACTCAACAAATTGCTTTATTTTTAATCAATCGTTTATTGGAATTTATTATTATTATTAAGCGCGTCCATTTAGTAAAACAAAATACAAATATTTATTATTTTATATTCACTTCTGTGGCTCGAAGGCTGCTTCCATCATTGTGCTGACTGCTTCATCTTAATTCGTGCACTTCTGCGAGGACTTTCTGTTGTATTCACTACGGCCTTAGGACAATTGGAGCGTTCTCAGCCTCAAAGGCTGTTGCTACAATACAATATGTTCGTTTTTGTGTATGTGTGTGTGTGTGTTAATATTTTTATTTGTAGTAATTAAAGTATAGTTACTCTTTTATTGATTGGTTGTGTTTTGACTAGGCTTTCTCTTTTTTAGCTATTGCATATACGATTTTGTCCTGTATTTCGTATATCATATCACTTACTCGATTTACGCGATGTATCCCCTTGGTAACAATGCAAAATATATTGATTGTATTATTAATCACTATTCTAGCCATGTGGTTTTTGGCTTTGCTAATGCTAGTAATGATGCCGTTGGTGTATTCACTTCTACTTTAATTTATTGCCAGTTGGATTGAATAATTGATGATGAAGGTCCATATTGTGGTCGTTATCGGCTAAAAATATTATTGCCGATTGTAGTTATTTGTTGTAGGTCGAATACCTTACCACGTTGATAGAAATTTTGGTACTTGTTTGCTATTAAAGGCCTCTCGCATGTATAATAATATTAGCAATTACGATTTTTGCAAAGTGAAGACATACAATGAAACAATCATTGATTGCGTGGGTGGTGGTAACAATTCTTTAAATCAAGTTTGCGAGCTTGAAGTTAACACCAATCAAATTGTATTTAACCTGTCGTCGAACAGCATAGCACAACTACTGCTGGACGCATGAAGACATGTTTGTGTGCCCCGGTTCAAGGTATGTTCCGAAATTGCTATTTGTCTGACTGTGCTAAATATTTGAATTGATTTTTGTGGTAATTGTTGGAGGATACTATTGAGCAGCTACCTTAAACGAAATAGTTTGCGTGACACAGAATAGATTTATTACCGGTCCCATGTTGTATCCAACACGGTGTTTGCAGATTTTGGCAGACTTTTCAATGGAAATCATATCCCACAAAAATTTGACAATCAAATTTTATTTAAACTGTTTCGTTTATATTTATTGGAAGATCTTGTAAGCATGACTATCTTTTCACTAGGTAAGTTTGTGTCATGTATGTGTGTATGCGTCTGAACGTGTTCACTCGTCGAAGTTAAATTACAGTCACTTCATAACACATAATGAGGATTCACTAGATAAGCGTACGTCATACCTGTTTGTATGTGTTCTCGTTTGTTTTGGATTGAGAAATAGTAAGTTACTGCACTGTGTACACTCATCCAAGTGATTTAACATATGATGATTCACTAGATAAGCATACATCGCGCCCGTGTATGTGGGTATTTGTGTGTGTGCGCGCGCGTTTGCTTAAGACAGAAATAATCAGTTACATATAATTAACGGCACGTTTATCGCTCATCCAAGTTAATTGAAGTGATAAATGTCAATTCCCTTTTTGCACACGTAAACCCTAGTTTTCACACTTCCTTTCCTAAATGAAGTATTTACAAGTAGCAGCCAGGTAAGGAGGGGACAACATACTGTGAATACCCGGACACAAAATTTTCACGTTAAATGCTACAGTTTGTCAAAACAAAGTGAAAACAAAGATAAAATGTTTCATTAGGAACGAAAGTTAAAATAAAAATGGCTCATAAAAGAAATTCGAAGACTGCCTACTGAAAAAAAGATAATGGTAATAGTGCAAAGAAATGTTGGCTTCTTTTCAAAAAAGTAAAGATTTTTTAAAAGTGAACATAAGTGAATAGATTCAATAAGATAGCAATTAATCAAGGATGAATTTATAAGATAACCCGAAGTATTTTAGGAGGTGCTTAATTGTTCATCCCCGGCCCTCTGTAAGTTAATGGCAATCCAGCGTTCTTATTCCTTTACTTGAGCGAGTTTTTGATTATGATTCGTGCAACCTTCGCTTCCTACCATTATTTAATTAAATATTCCATATCGGTCCTAGTGATTTTTCTACGGCTATTTCATTCATTATGTCATTTCTGGATTTAATTTCTATGGATTCTCTAATCAATCTTCTCGATCTACTACGACCACAAATTAATATGCGTCTGCAACCATCCAAATTATTCATGAGTCCTGTCTCTAATATACGATCTGATCTCTTAACATGGTCATATTTGCATGCGGTTTTATGTTCCCCTCTTCTTAACTTAATTGGGCGCTTGGCTTCACCTACTTACATGAGGTTACATTCGTTACATGGAATTTCCTACAACACTGATGTGCCTAACTGCTCAATTTTCTCGTTTTGTTTGGGATGATTAATACCTGGGGTAAGTGTCTGTCTTAAAATGGTACGTATATTGATGCTTTTAATACCTTTAGAGGGTACCCATTAGCATTGAATTTTTCTCGCAGTCTACCTAATTCCATTTCCTTACTTTTTATCTGTAAATCTTAAGCCTCTAATTGTCATGGATTTTAAGATAACGATTTTCATTCTATAGGGACGTTTTGACTTGAAATTAAGAAAGATATCTGAGTAACTATTCTTCCTATAAACATCTAGTTCTAATTTTTTTCCAATTTCAAATTAATTTGCCATTCAGTAATGGTAATTTTCCACATTTGCAAACTTGATTTACGAAATTGTATTCCCCACCCGCGTAATCGATGACTATTTTATTTGTACATTTGTTTATTGCATGAACACACAACATCTTTACGTTTATTTCAAAATAATAAATCAATCAGCTTAACTATTAATTTCATGGTTATTCGACACAGCAGCATAAGTGTAATACTACTTGACTACACAGAATTACACCAGTATAATATACTGGTGCTCCACTGCCGCATACCAATTTCTTGTTTCGTATGGGATGTAAATGTACACTAGGTGTATTCTACTACCTTTACTACAAAAGTGTGTTTATTAATTGTCTCCTCCTCACAAGATGTCATTTCTAGAATGAAAGTGAATCTGCCTGATATGTAAGCTCCGTTGTTGTGTCAGTCTGCAGTTTTTTGTCGATTAATTTGTTTTTTATTAAGCTTATCTGGTATTAGCTCAATTTGCGTGTGTTTCGTCGACAAATATAATTGAAAATCGTAATTTTCTGTCTTCAACAATTCTATTCATATGTATTATATTTTTAGAAGAAATTTCAGCTTTCTTGATTTAGTATCAAATGCTTGATTAATCCTTGAAAATGGTCTCTATTCTGTGCGTCTGGTGTTTTGTACTTTTCAGTGTTTTCCACATTTACTTTGCCCAGGGCAGTTTGTATTTATTTCGGGCGGTGTATATCCGTGAAATTTTGCGTAAATTCCATTTGATAAACATCAATATCTTTATCAATCGACCAATTATTATTAATTTCATCATAGCCGTTATTATTTCCATAGTAGACCTCATCATTTTGTTACAATAAAAAAGTCAAAATTGCACACAGTGGTTTACGGCCTTAGAACTAAGAGTGATGATAACCTTCATGATAAAACGAACGTTGGTTGCGCAGGCGGTGATAAAAATTACAACAATCAAGATTGCTAACTTGACATAAACACCCGACACATTTTTTACATATATTAGTCGGTATAAAATAAGAATTGTATAGTGTAGAATAGGCAATTCATCCTGTGGACCGGTTTCGTACTTATTTGGAACTAATCACGTACTGGCCAGAATTTGTCATTATTCATATTGTAGAAAATAGAACATTGCTCTCTCCGATTTAGACTGGGCAAAGTATAATTTTGTCTGGTACTCTTTTCCATCGCGTTAAAGCTTTTAGGAGAATTTTCACGTCTAACTCGCGGAATATCTCATTTATGGATGATTAAAGAACTATTTTTTAAGTTATCTATTGGGTGTTTCGTGTCTAGTAAGAAGTTGGCTCAAAGGGGTCGTAATGAACGAAAAGTCTAATCTCATACACACATGCGTTTCGTGTTTACGCAACTCCTAAGTAAGTGCTGGTTCTACACTGCATACCCACTAAATAATTGGTAAGGAAATGCGGAGCAGGTGGACAGCACAATTTCCTATGCGAAAGTTTATTCAAGCAGTAATGGAATTAACTTGTATAAAATCTTCAATAAAGCGGTTTCAAAAAAAACTCGCTGTATCGATTATATACCAAGCCTGTAAAGGTACCAACAAACTGAATTTCTGGAAGGCTAATTTTCACCAAAATTGAGTAATCCCATTACACCTGATATTTCAGCGGATGATTACATGTTGGCCTTTATATTTTATTTAACTGGCCACGAATCAAACACGTCAACAACAATTTTATTGTATCCAACAAAACCCGACCATCCATTGGAATAGTATCAGCAAGCATTCGATCGGCTTAACAGCAAATTTAATAAAAAAAAGCCGCGTAAACCGCATCTGTATCATCATCAGCAGAGAAAAATTTGCACAACAAGATTAGTGATTATTACTGCAATCTGTACACCATGTGATGTTATTAGGACGATCAAATAGAACCAATGTACAATGCAACGCAAAAGACAACATAAGGGAGGAGGAGGAACATTTGTTTAGGCAATATTGAACAAAGCGAAAAGCATCGAATATGCAACTTCAAAACCAACTCAAATGGTTCCGTCACAATGTTTCTCAAAATACCGAGCCCCTACATGGTACCAACATAATGGTTTTCAGAATACTGATCATATACCGGATATCAACAAAATGCATATCGAGACTAAATTTCACAAAGATTTAAAATTTCACCTAATTCTGTTTACCTGTTACTCCAGAAAATCCCCACACTATTTTCTTGATTGACATCATTTGTCATATTTCCTGTTAATTATGACATTATTCAATTTAATATAACGTATTTCTTTATATTTTGTTGCGGAGAACTAATATATATACATTTGGTATTAGTTTTTGCGTACCTAATCATAAATTTGCTCAAATAGGACCAGAATATATGTCGATATTAGCATGAACGTAATGTATAATCTAATTTAAACACGAGTTTCATGCTTAAAACTCATCAGCAGAAGCCGGCACGAAGCTCTAATCCGTTTATATTTTTGTTCAAGATCTGAGGGACAATTGGACGGTACAATTTTATGTATAATCGTGTATGCAGTCAGTAATGGAGTTAACTTCATATAAAGTTTTCGATACTATGAACCATGAGCCAATTCAATATTTATAATATATATCAAGCTTGTCAAGGGCACCAACACTATAAACTTGGAGATAGAGTAAATTTTATCAAAATTGTGAATTAAACCGACTCTAAACACCTGCTCTTTGGTTTCAAATGTTCTAAATAAGAAAACTATTTAGTTTTTAGTTCAGGCAGTTGACCAACATATGTCATCATCTAGGTGCGCAACGCTTAATACACAATTACATGTCATCTTCCTCGGGATCACGTCATACTTTTCGAAAATTTATAGCGTTTTGCATTGGCGATGTTCAATTTCGTTTTAATGGAAGCATTCATAAATAGACGGATGGTGTTATCATGGTGAGTGTAGTGATTTAAATACTGTTTGTTGCGAAGAACTAATATATCAGCAAGTATGTATTAGGTGTTGCAAACCTAGTAACAAATTAGTTCTTTTGTGACCAGAAGGATAAACCAAAGGCAGAATGAACGGAAAGTATAATCTCATGACCATTCGTTTCGTGCTTACTGGCGACTCATAGTGATTAACACATGTTGAATCACTAAACATTGCGCCATAATCCTATGGCCGACTCATCTGATTGCTATAATGTTGGCTCATTCTCTTCCATCATCAGTGATAGTCGCCTAATCTGGGTAGAATGTATTACTTCCAATTCTTATTAAGAAATCAAAACAAACAATATTGGTAGTATTTGGGATTTAGGAAAAATAATATAAAAACATTGTTGACTTATGTAGCGTCGTCGTTAAACTTTGGTGGACAGTAATTCTAAATAAGCGCTATAGTTTTACAGTGTCACGTCGGTTACTACGGCCAAAATTGAACAATTATTTTTTTTAAATAAAAGAACACTAAAAATATACTTACTAGCCATGAAAGTTCAGCCGAAGAAACCTAACTAAACAGTATCGGCGAAACAATCTCTGTACGCCATTTTGGTCATCTTTGTGACCTAGATTAATTAAAATATAACTACACAAAATATATTCTTATGGTTTAAAGGTCAAACTGAACGACATAGTTAAAAAGTTTTTTAACACAGTTATTCTCCTACGTCATCAACGTGGTCTGCTTAGCTCGTTAATTAATTACAATGCGAGCACCTAATTCATATTAACTCAGAGTTTAACAGAAGAAACATACGAATATATAAATATGATGATTAACCAATCAGTCAGCGCTATCTAGCTACACTACTATAGAGAGCCCTATATCTTCAGTTTCGAATAAGATTTTCTGGGTCATCTTGAGAATGCATCACTAAGGGAGACAATAAACCTTTTCACAATATGAATGTTATGCTTATGACATTTTCCTTGTCCTTAAGATCAGGTGTCAGTCAAGGACATGGCTTCGGAGTTTTAATAAAATTCATAGCAATATCAGCTTCACACTAGTGAATGTGAAAGACGATTGTCTGCGGTTCTTATGTGTGCAACCATAGTGTTGACACCATGTACCGACTCAGCAACCATAGTTTTCGTAATCTTTACGAGCTCAGTATATATAATATAAAGTGAGTTGCCTTTGAAGTCGCATTGTCGAAGACTTTATACGAAGTGAACTCTACAATTGCTTACGTACACATTCGTATTAGTGTCTATAAGGAAATCTTGAAATTCTGTTTTAATCGGGCCACACAAATAGTTGTTGTTTTTTTCAGTGGACATTTGGTAAATAAGAATGAAACATCAAAAGAAGCAATTTTATTTTCTCGAATATTTTTTCTCTTCTGCTAGCTCGAAAGCGTTTTTGATAGTATTTTGTCTATAAAATTTCGAATTATTTGAAGTAGTTTCCAGAGAAACTTAGTTGGTATATTTTGAGAAGCAATGATCATTGGCATAATAAGCCACATTGAAGCAGCTCCTGAGGTTTTTATTGTTTTATGAGTTTCTGATTTGCCGTGCAATCTTGCGGAGTTTATTCCGTCTGGTTTCGTTTTATAATTTTTTCTAAAGATCCTTATCTATTTTTGGAATCAGCCATTGAAGATAAAATGCGTTTCGCCATATTTTCAAATTATATTCCATTATTTTGGAATATTTATCGAGTCATATTTCCGTTTCTTGTAGGGTTTGAATATGGCTCGATAATGTGTGATCTCTTTCAGAGACAAACTCTGAGCCATAGCCTCGAGTATGACAGCTCCTGACCATTTGTGGTATAGTTCTTTTTCATTTTAGTTTTCTCATTTATTTATATTTATTTGAAATTTATGGAAGCATATTTATTATATTTCTTCAGTAGAAAATAAACATTGCATAAGGTAGAAAAGACAATTTATTGAGTAGATCAATGTCGTGTTTACTCTTAAAGTACCTGCCAGATTTTGCAGCGATAGGAGCTCAAACTGAGACACATTTTCTTTGAAGTCTGTGATTCTATCTACTACACTCCCCTGTCGCACCCTTCAAAATTTTCAGTTAGATACTGACTCGTTTTCTTTTGTTAGCCTTACGTTCAGGTGGAGCCTGTGGCGTCTCTCTAGACCTTAAGTTCCAGCTAGCCACCTTGAATCTGTCATTACAGAACAGACATCGCGTTACCTAGTGAAGTAGTATTGAACTGAAATTTTAAATAATTAAACGATTATTGATTGCTTTGCTTGTGATAACTTTTAAATCAGAGTTGCAAGTTTGATGCAAACGCTGCTTTTACTACCCTACACAAGGCTTAATTTCTACTGACACGTGTATATATAATTAAATTGGTGTTTATATCAAGCTCGCAACCTTGATTTGAATAAAATGTGTGTTTAATTGTTTTTATATATATATTTAGATATATGACTTTCTTCTACGATATTGGATTGCGCATTTTGATGTCAATCTCAATTTGTATATCTATCTATTGAGTTGCTTAAACTGGATGATCTATTTAATGCTTTATATTTTTTGTCTGTGAAATAGTGATCGTCTACAGCATTTGTGCAATTAATTTAATTTCGGGACCTTGTATTGCGCCAGAGAGATGCCAGCATATATACGCAATGCAGTTTATGCATGGCAATAAATTAATATGTATTTTTATGTAAAATAGTGTTGATAATGTATTTCAACCTACGTATTTGTCTTCTATTATAGTCTCTTTACTATACCGCACTTTTCTGAAGTAGGCAAATTAACACCTTTCGGTTCATTGTATAAGTTCTGTTTTTATTGACTATGGTTTTTTTTATTAAATCGTGCATTAATGTCTACTTTTAAACAAACTACTATTTAATGCTAAAGCGTACACGTAAATGCAGAGCTATTGAATATTTTGAAACAGGTTATACTTTAAAAATTGCTATGATGGCAAAAAAATTTAAAAAAAGCTTCAACTTGTATCATAAAGGCTAGGCTTGCATGTATTTTCTGCCTGATAAAATGTAATTTCTTGAACAGACGGCAGCTACCGCGAATCAAGGAGGAAATACTTTCCAAGCTGGTTATTTCGCAAATTGTTTCTCGTTGGCCCCGCGGTGTCCGAATAATACCAATGGTTAAATTGTGCAGAAACGCACCATAAACATATAACCGCTGTCTGTGTGCAGATCTGGAGACTTGGCAGAGTTTTCTATGCTACATATTTTTCTACGCTTTCTTTCTTTCCATAAACTGCCAACAGCGTAGAGCGCAGTGCATGTATTTTAATCTTCCAAACAGAAATACACCTAATCTTCTTCGATGGACGAGGTGGTAAAAAGTTTGAATTTTCGTTAATGTTACATTTTGTCATTTATCTACTTTTGCAGCTGTTCAAGTTCAAAGATAATTGCTTTTAAAGATCTGTTTTTAGTATAAACTGACTCTATCATTGGCAGTCAGACTATTTGCGGGTAGGAATCTGAGGTACGACCATTTGTTTTAAGGTAGTACATTCCTCCGTGCGTCACGTTTCTCGCGCGGTCTGCATGCCATGCTTATTCGTGTACCATAACTTGCTATATAAATCTATTTTTTAACCATGAGTAAACGTTTCGTATGTTTAAATTACTGTCTAATCTAACTTCCTATTTACATATAATGTGTATTATTACATTCAGTAATATATAATCCTATATTAGAAAGTCGGTAAATGCAAAAATACAATACAGCTTGAATAAACTTTCATTCATTCTTTTGCAAAAAGACTTGTGTATTTAACATTTAAATAAAGTTTATATGTAGCTAAGCGTGGTATAAATATTTGGCTATATTAAAAGGTATGCACAAATGACTTTTTTTATCCAATCCGTATTTTCATGCTAAAATATAATATTATATATATATATATATATATATATATATATATATATATATATATATATATATATATATATATATATATATATTATATATATATATATATATATGCGAAAAAGCACTTAAGGGAATACTAACAAATTTTAATTTGCAAAATAATTACAATTGCACGTAATTTGCCGCTTCCGTGGCGTAGGAGATGAGCTTTATAGCTGATTCAAATACTCTGGAGTTCTTTTCCCACCTTGCAGCAATTCTGTAAGGTAGTGCGAGCGGAACTAGTCTAGTAAATGTATCACGCGATTCTATGTTTACGCTGACAGCACATATATATATATATATATATATATATATATATATATATATATATATATATATCCTATAATAATGATATATATATTCGGGACTATCTGGCGACATTTGCTTTTGTCTTCTAAAATAGAATTTTTTTTTATTTTGACATTCTCGTCTTTATTTTTACCAACGGTTTGCCTTTGATTAACGTTTACGGAGGTTAAGTATGTGATATACATTGGCCCGTGGCTATAGAAATTCCGGCCTGACGACCAGCGGGCACAAGAAAGTCATCTTTAAGTCAGCCCGGGAATGGTAGCATGGACCTTGCTGGGTCTAAGAGGGTCAACCATTAACCCATTTCATGCGAAGCCTCGAGGTTGGTCTAACTGCGCAGTAATCTTTATTGTTAAATGTATTTGATGGAATGAGAGCAAGCGTGCCAGACGCGAAGGGCTAGTTTCGCGTGCTGAAGGAAATTGGCCACTGGCATCTAAGGAGATAGTGCTCAATAGCCTTGGTTGGAATGCTATCTAGGAGAAATAAGACTCCGAATACAAACCATTCACACTAGGAATGGACGAGCTAGTGTTCTTTTACAGTCCACATATAACCGTGAACAATACGAATTATAATATTCGCTCTTTATGGCTTTATGGCAGTGAAAAATTTGTCACTTTTGGCTTTTGTATAGCTATGCATGATGATGATGATGATGATACATTTGATTATTTAAATTTCTCCCTGATCGGTTCGTTTTTTACATAAAATTCACTGATTATTTCAACATACTGCAAACAAGACTTGATAGGCTCTCTTATACTTTTTAAAAAAATAACTGAAAGTTGCTCTCTATTTACCCATAGAAATTTATGGCCTGATTATCGGTGGATCGTAGCCGATACTAAAGGAATACAATTCTCCTCACGAAAAGTATGACAAACAATTTCATTTTCTTTTCCTTCCATTATATGCCGCATTTCTTGCTACTAAATAAAAAGAAATTAAGGCAGACAATTGTCGGACATTCCTCCTTAGTACTAGAGCGAAATGCGCCATCATAGGCACAGTGGAAGCCAAGCTAACTTCGCTTATTTTCGAGCATTATATATATATATATATATATATATATATATATATATATATATATATATATTGATAGTTTCTAATTTCACCATTTTTTAAAATGTAAGAACAAAACAACGTACCCATGGAATAACATTTATTAATAAATCTTATTTCAACCAGTATCTGCAGCCATTGTTCTGGATTCTATTGAAAGTGATGACACACCAAATGACGTTACGCAAAAGGAGTGGTCTAAATTGCACAAAGTAGTGGTCTAAATTGCGCAAAACAAAGGCTAGAATAACGAAGAGGAGATTGGTTACAACACATGTACAGTGGGATTGAATGAACGAATATAATAACGAATCCAGAATAATGGCTGTAGATACTGGTAGAAATAAGATTTATTAATAAATGTTATTCCATGCAGTACGTTGTTTTGTTCTTACATATATATATATACATATATATATATATATATATATATATATTAATGAGCATGGCTATATATATATTTAATTTCGAATTAAGATATAACGATTTCAATCATCAAAAAACTGGTTAATAGCTAATTCGTTATTTGTTTGTTTCCTCGAATATAGTCAGTTTTTGGTGCCTTATTGTATTTCTAGTTTAAGCGTTTTGTTTTATAATCATTTCTTCCGTTCATCATCGTGTTTCCTTGTTACCTAGCCATTTCAAAGTCAGCTTAGTGTAAGCTGTCTTTTAATCAGCTCGCAGATAATCGAAACTTTTTCTTCTTTTATAAATATGTTTTACTAGTTGTACTGCTGAACACATAGACAACAGATATTTGTTACCTTTAGTAGGCTGTAGCCTTTAGAGATCCAGAAAAAGTAAGTCAGCAGGTGTGCGCACATTTCGACGCGTGCACACACACAAACATCTTTCTCTATATTTACCGTTATTTGTATTCTTCAACTACATTTTATAGTTGAATAAATTACTTCAATCATATTTACAGCAGAACTTAGCTTTCCGTCCTTCAATTTCGAAAATGGCGAAATTTATAGAGAAAATATTTTTGCCTAACCTGTCGGCATCATCAACTGCTGACCAGCACCTATAATCGGCCTCTCGTTTTGGGCCTGCCTGAAGTTGTCTCTTTTATGGAAATGCGAGCAACAATCAATGCATAAGCTCTGATTTCATAAGTTAACTTTCAACTGATCATCTGGAAATATCAGTCTTCAGCAAAATATACGAGTTGGCCTGTTCTGCCCGGCCGCTCTTCAAATGCCCTTGGCGTTGAATTGCGTTCGGGAACGTTAGTTACGCGTTCTCAGAATGCAATTTATGAATCCTCGCTATGCTACCGAGTCAATTCTGGTGAGTGGCGGGAGCCACGACAGCATCAGTAAAATCTCATGGCCGAGGACATATTGACGATATCAATGACTTTATCACTGTATAACTTATCCTCACTAAAAGGAGAAAATTTGATTGACAAAATTCTGCGTCAACCAGAATCCAAAAAGGAAGTTTAGTCCGTTTTTGATTACACGTATGTGTTCTTCTTGAGCCAACTTGTTTGGAGACTTAAATTACTATTTACACATGCATATATACGCCATTATACGTAGCTTAATAAGTGGCTCAACAATAATTACTATTCATAAAACTGACTGCTACTACTCTTTCTTAGGAAACTGTTAATCTTAACTTGGATATAATCTGTGCAGTAATGAAAGACGTAATTAATGTTTGCTAATCGAGTCGAGATGAGCACATGTTCAATGTTAATGATAGAAGCAAAGCCCTTTTTGGATTCAAGCCTACAAAGAATATGTATGAATAATAAATTTCCAATTGTTACAAGTATGTGAAATTCCACTAGCCCAATGACATTCGTAGATAGGTAAATTGAACAGATACCCGGTATGGCCGGTAAGCACGACATGAATTCCTTGTTTGTATAATGTCGGCTGCCTATAATGCTACCACTTACTATCACCATCAATACTCCTACTATTACTATTACTGTCGCTACTACTAATACTATGATTTTCTCTACAGCTTCTTCTACCTCGAATCCCGTCTGTCTATGATTATCTTACTATACATTTCTGGTTTTGAATAGATAAACTTGTTTTACGCCCTATTTGTCTAAGTAATAAATTTATGTGTTTATCCAATCCGTAAATTGCATAACGCACTAAAGCATTCAGTTGGCCCACCATGTTACAGATCATTCGTTAGATTTATTAAAAACAATGAATTTATGAAAAAACTTTAATTAAAATATGCAGTCATTAACAACTTGGGTGGTGATAAGAATTTTTTTTTTAAATAAGTGAGTGGATTAAATATAGTCACCGGTCTCATTTTTCTAACTAGTCACACAAAAAAGCAAAATTACCATTAGTCACGCGTGCTGACGCTTTTTGACCTTCGTGATCTTCATCAGTTTAATATGAAAAACTTACTAATGAGATTTAAACTGCAATATATATGTTTATATATATATATATATATATATATATATATATATATATATATATATATATATATTTGAACTTGAATTGTAGCGTTCACTTTTATTTTTTTATACGCATTATAGTTGGCTAGAAACTCGGCTGCATAATTTCTGTGCATTCACGAGTATAATATTTTTGCATCTTTCGTCACAAGTGTATCAGCTATTCAATTGAGCACGTATTGATTGCGCAGGTGGTGATGGCTGTTATTTAAGTTACGTTTGTGAATTTACGATAAAACCAATCGCGTTTTTCACCATCCGCACAAAAGCAGAACTACTGTCTGTCACACGTACCGACGCGTTTCAACCTTTCGTGGTCGTCATCATTGAAAAACTAATTTGCGAGGTTCAAATGATAATTTTTATATATTGCCTTTGAATTAATAATGTTCAGCTACACGGTAAACGTAAGATAGGAGTAGCGTTTAAATGTTTTAAAGAATAAAATATCAACATTCTTGATGGTCATTCCATGTATAAGTTCTTTTTTGCTACAGATAAAAGTCATTGAGATGTGTATGTTTATTAAACTTAAACAACCTTTTCGCTTTAATTATATCCCCTGATATTAGGTAGCATATGATCGGTCTTTGTAGGTATTATTTTAAGATTTGTTGGTTCTTAGTTCTCCTTCATGACAGATAGCAACATATGTTGGCATAGTGTACATGTTAGAGTTTGATAATTTCAATCTGTGTAGATTATGCTATATCCTAGCTTTAAATCAATATCCAAATGTTAATATAGTATATCAATGATGCTTATTTTATATAAAGTCTATAATGTTTTTAAGGTAAATTTTTCTGGTTATATTTAATATAGAAGAGTCGGATTATACTTTCCGTTCATGCTGCCTTTGGTTTATCCTTCTGGTCACAACTGAACTAATTTGTTACTAGGTTCGCAAAACCTAATACATACTTGCATATATATTAGTTCTTCGCAACAAACAGTATTTAACTGTAATATATTGAATTGAATGATGTCATACTTACCGAGAAATTTGATAACTGATATCGATGAAGGCCAGAGTGTATGGTTTAACTGGAGTAACAGGTGTTCGGAAATTGTTGTAATTCTCAATTTAGGTGAACTTTAGCATAAATTTATATCCATCAGGTTGGTATCATGTACCGACTCGGAAACCATAGTGTTAGTATCCGGTATTCATTGATTTAAAAAAAGGTATCAGTTACTAACACAATAGCCATAGTGTTAGTATCCTTTACAGACTCGGTATATATATTATATAGTGTGAGTTAGCATTGAAGTCGCATTGTCGTTGACTTTAGATGATGTTAGCTTCCCTATTACAGGTTTACACATGCGTCTAGTAGATTGTACCGTCCTATTATTCCACATTCTTCTACCAAATATATAGTTCTTAAAGGGCGTAATACCGGCTCCTACTGATGAGTCGCCAGTAAGCACGAAACGAATGTGCATGAGATTATACTTTCCGTTCATGCTGCCTTTGGTTTATCCTTCTGGTCACAACTGAACTAATTTGTTACTAGGTTCGCAAAACCTAATACATAATTGCATATATATTAGTTCTTCGCAACAAACAGTATTTAAACTATGAATTGTAATACAACTCAACATAATCAGACTCACCTTGAGCGGCCTATCCGCATTTCATAGTCTTACGATTTCTTCGCATATGTATAATCAGTAAAGCTGAAATGTCCTTGATATGATAATCTTTAAGTGGTTTATCTGTAAAAGCTCTGAGGCCGACGTATACAATTACTAAATTCTAACGAAATTTGTTTTAAATTCTACCTCATTATTGAACTGTTTCTTGTGATGCCTCATACATTATAGTTATTGCATGAAAGGCCATTGCAGATGTTGTTGGCAGATTCATTCAATATATTTTCAATTTAACTGGCTTAGCTAGCCGTGAATTCGGTCGTATATAATGTTTTCATGTAGATTGTAAATAGAATTATAGCGGCGGTGTGTATCCCATTTTATATAAATCTGCTAATAAGTATTACACCTACCATTTCAGAAAGTTAGATTTGTTACGTGTTAGTTAATCACTGACTAATTTCTATGAGCCAATTTCCTTGTGTTCTGCTCTGTAAAGATAAAGATTTTACTAAATCTCCAAAGCTTCGTTTTATTTTAACATCATATAAACGTAGAACACTGTAGGTCTGTGTCTGGGATTTTCTCAGAACAGAACATACTTTCAAATTAATCTATGATTTCTTAATTTCAAGTGAAAGCAAAAATTAAATATTTTCTTTTTCAACTTCACATACACCTAAAAGATACAAAGTTGAGTCTTCCTGTGGGTATTTAATCGCGATTATTAAAATATTGTTCATAAACTAGGCAGTACGTACTAACAGACTTTCTAGAGGAGTGTCAATGCTAATTTTCTTTATTATAAGTTTTGGGTTGTTATATTTTTAAACCGTATAATCGTGTTTAAACGATAACACCATTTAGCCTTACTTGTGTACTCTTTGTAACGCTCAGTAAGTTCTTTTTAAAATAGTCCTGGTTAATAAATCGCGTCGAAGTGTACTTAAATTATCTCGTTTGATAGTTAAACTGTCAGTTTAAAAAGAACCTTGATAGTTGTGCCTACTATAACTAACTTAAAATTGGTCAAAGTCCGATTGAATTCGTCAACCAAATCAAGTCAACAAATGGAGTAAAGAAAAATGCATTCTCAAATTTTAAAACGATGTCTCGAGTATAGAATCAGCTCAAATTCGTGAAACCTTTTGTAGACATCGTTTTATTGCACAGTTTGGTTTATTTGAAATCTTTCGAGCCTAATCTTTACTCGATTTCTGTATCTGTGCGTTTTGTCGATTTGCTCAAATTTAAGTCGCGGTGTAATTATATCAGAAGCTTTAAAACTTATCATGAAATTGATACCGCTTAATCAACTCTGCGTATATTAAATGAATTATTGTGAAACTGTCAGTCACAACATTTCCGTTAACATAATATTTGACCCTGGATTAATTTTATTGCTCTTGTCTTAAGACACCAGAATTTTGTTCTCGTTATGAGCTGTTAAATTTGTCTGGTCACCTATTGAAGTGAGTATAAATGGTTCAATTTTTCTTTTTATGTTAAATGCCTCCGTAAGAAAGAAAGAGATAGAGAAAAACAACGTCAGTGCGATTGATTTTATAATAATAATATAATTTCTTTTAATGAATATTAGCATCTCTGTTACGCATTATGCAAACAAATTGCAAGGTTAATTCAATTGATATGTTCAGATTCATATTATGACGCACTTCTTAAATTTTTTAAACTATTTTGACCTGTGCACTTGAAATTCCATTCGTGCACCCCAAATGTATAGATTTTAAGTGTGAGCTGTAGCTTAGTTTGCGGAAATTACATTTACTCAGAATGCATTTTCATCTTATCGTGAATTTCTACCGTGCATAGACAATAATGAAATATTCCATGCTTGTAAAACCGATGCTCGCTCATCAATGAAATATTAATGTTTAGAACATCGCGTTGGATTTTGTTTGCAATTCGCGAACATGAGTTAAGCTGTATATTTCATCAATCGTTATTCTGAAAGCGTGTGTTAAGGAACTAACGAAGTAAGATAGTTTTCGACTTCTTAGATAAGGGCTGTTTAAATAAGAAAATAAATGTACTTGGCCTGTAGCCCAATAAATTTCCGTCTTGACAATGGCGATCCATAGTTAGTAATACCAGTAATAATAGTATGAGCCTTATCAGTCGTAAAGAAATAAAGTTATCATCCCGTGTCGGGCGAAGCCTCGAGTTCGGGTTTACTGTGTAATAATATTAAATGGATACTGACAGCATGATAGCAATTGTACCGGATGATAAAATCAAGCTTCGGCTGGTGGTGTGATCTTTGGCCCCTGGTATGCGCGAATATATTTCTCGTCAGCTTTGGTTGGTAGACAATCTAAGAGAATAAATCTTAGACCACGAATCTTCCCCTTACACCCACCAAGCAACCATACGGTTATGCGGCCGTGGAGCATCAGTTTTGTAAATGTTGTTGGATTATTTAAATCATAATTGCGATCTTGATGCACATAAAATTTGTCAATATAAACTAGGCATTGCATAATGTAGAAAAGGCAAGCATCCGGTAGACGGATTTCGTCCTTATTGGGAATTATTTAAGTACTGTCCAGAATTTTCCGCTGACAGGGCTCGAACCTGAGCACGTCTGCTTTGGAATCTGTTGCTCTAACCACTGAGCCACCCTGTGCGGCAGGTCGTGGTGATGATGGCGATGATGGAATATGCTGGCCTGTAATTTAGTATTTCATTGGTTGTTGTATTAACGAGTAGTGCTTACTTTCAACCTTATAACGGTTTATTGCCAGCTATACTATGATGTTTACGTACAGTGGAATGACCTGGGGTGTAAATATTTTGCCTACTCCGTGTTCGGAGAACTGAGAAAACAGCTCTGGCCATAGATATCCCGATTTGATGACGATTGAGCACATTAAAATGAAACTAAATCCGAATAAGATGGATTGACCAGTTGCCAGATACGCTTAAACCAAGTGTTTATGAAAAATGATGTAATGGTAAAATAAAAGGCAAGTCCAAATTGTATCACTTTCTTTACACTCTTTATAATTTTGTTCATTTATGCCTATATTCAGGTTTACTCGCTTTTGGAATATAGTTATTCCTATCCATCTCCAAATATTGTCCTTCTTTTCTCTTTTCATTATGGTAATTTCCCTTCTATGACTAGCCCAGTCATTAACTTCGCTATTTCTCAGCGTTTGTCTGAATCTAATTTAGAATAAAATCTTCGCGCGCAACTGACGTAGTCTATCTCATTTGAAGCACTCTTTTGCCAACTTAAAGATAGTCTCACAAAATTGCAGTGATTTAGAAAATGTAATCTGACTTAAAAAAGCATCTTCTGGAAAGTCAAATTAGGAAAATTTTTATTATCTGCCAGTCTTAGTCTTATTTTGACATGCAAATGCAATTTTTGCTGATTAGAATATTTTTATAAATTCGTCTATTATCATCACCATCATGCATAGCATTAGAAAAGTTATTAGTAACTAATGCTTCATTGTCATATAACCATAAGAAGAATAACAAAAAACTAGAAAAAATTTAAGAATGAAAAAATCATAATTAAGGCACACAATTTATTAGAGAGAGATTTATGAGGGGAGGACCTAGTTACTATGAGTATATTTACCTAGATAACATACAGAAGTGAGGCAGTATAAACCTCTACACAGCATCATTTTAGCCAAGTCGGCCTTAAGACAAGGTAACATCGGCAATGCACCTTTGCGGGTTTCACTGTATCATGTCATAAGCACAAGCAAACCTCACAGCTAACTCTGCTAAATTAAGAAAAGGAAGTTGCGAAGATCATTCTAGTAGAAATCTATAACATGTTCGCCAGTGAGCTCGACTCAATGTTGTATCATGTAAGATTTTCCTTAACAAACTATGATGTACACGTGAAACAAATCCTAGCAGACGTGTGAGTCTTATACTTCCCAATTTGGATTTGGTTGACCGTAAGTATTTCTGCCATGTCAAAATCTGCCAACCTTGATTCTTACACCAAATTGGCGCTGAGTGAGAGTACAGTTCTCTGATGGGCGATCAAATTTAGAGCACATTCATAACGTGACAGAGCCAACGTAGTTGATGGAACCTTATTTGTTTTTCTAACGAAGAGCGCATGTTGGCCGATCCAAAATATGTTTACAGAGAACTTCAACACCTGCATCCTGAACGTATGGAAGAATTTTGTTGATAATAGCATCTATCTCAAAATTAAACAAAAGTTGGGAAAGCGGATAGCCTTGATGAACATTACTACTGGTAGTAATGTCGTGTGTTATTTCGTTGTTGATCTTAATGCGATTTGTAGCGTTTGTGATGAGGTCGCGTGTCATATTTACAAAGTTAGTGCGCACATCACTTTGCAACAGAATATCATATAGACCATTGCGACCCACCAAGTCAAATGCCTTCTTGAAGTTTAGAAATACGGCTGTTGTGGGATGGCGATATACATGGCGTTATTCAAGGACTTTACTTGAGGTAAAAATATTTATGCAACCTCGTCCTGACCGGAATCCGGCTTTTTCTTCTCTAGTAAGTGATACACTCGAAGTTATAAGACGAGTTACGATTGCGTTTTTGAATATATAAATGCGGTCAAATCATTCCAAAAAAGTGGCTCGGTCTTCGTATTCTATATAGAGCGAAAAAGGTTAGTCACCATTCCATAAATTATATCGCCACCATCCTTGAATAATCTCGTAATCAAATCATCGGGGCCTGCAGCTTTGGACGTTTAAGAGATAAGATTGCATTCTATATGCTTAACTCTCAGAGACGTTAGAGATTACCGTTTCTCACAGTTGCTAGAGGCATATTTTCGAGTATCGGGTAAATTAAGTAAGTTGCATGGTTGCCGGTGGCTGTTGAGAACTCATTCGCCATTCGGAAGTACGGGGTACTGTCCAGGAGTCCATGTAATCCTGTGGCTGTTGAACCCTTTTGTGGCGGGGAACATACGCCGAGTCATGGTGCCGTCGTCGGGCTCATGTGGTGTTTTATAGGAGATCCGATTGCAGACTGCACTTGGATGTGCAAAGGCTAGAGGTGCGTCCTCGATCAAAAAGCCGAGTGGTGAGGGGACACCACTTGTACCAAATTCCCAAGAAACTCCATGAAATGTGGAGCCGGCTTATCCTCCAAAAGGAGTCAGCCGCAGTAAAGTAAAGTAAGGTAAGTATCGGGTAAATTGATCTTTGATGTTTTCACCTCACTTATGAAACCGACTTAGTTTATCGGTTATTATATAGTTACCATAATTTATAGCTTCGCTAACTTTTAATTTTCTATGACCTTTTAGGCGCATAAGTTTATGCAAACATTCTATATCTGGCATTTCTGGTTTTAAAGGACTCCCAACCGACTTTTAGACTGTACTTGAGTTGGCGTTTTACAACTCGTATTATTATAGGTTGAATTTGGCGCTTAACTTCTAGAATCGCTGCAGATTTTACACAGATCCATTGATTAGTTTTGCAGGAGCCTACAATCCCATATACAGTAGTACCTGCGTTGTGCATAGTGGAATTTGTCATTGTCCAAAGTAAATTCGAATTTTCGCCATCCAGACCAGTTATTTTTTACTTTTAATTATCTTTATATTATTGTCAAATAAATGGTGTGTCGAGTTTGCTTACGTTTGTTTGAGGTTTATTCTTTATTATTTTCTCGGAAATCTTGAGTGCAGATCTACAACTAATAATTGTTTAGTCCAAGTCTTATATCTGATAAAATTTCTTTTTGTTTTTGCACACAGGAAGGGAACAATGAATTTTATTATTAATGCTTGAGGCTCGGCTGCTGCTTTCGTTATGTCTCCGATCCTTCTGTTTCTTGAGAATTGCCCTACTGTAAAATAATCCTCTGAAATTCACATCAGCCATATATATGCAATAGTTATCCACAGCGAAGAATATAAGGCTATGATAATGTCCACTTTTGGGACCTGTCTTGATGACATAGTTACTATGAACAATGACGGAACCAACACCAGAAGCGAAGCCCAATTAGGCGGTCGCAATAATTTCGTAGATCAATCTTTTAATAAATACGTACTTGTTGAAGTATAAGCGGAGAGGCTGCCTTGCTGACTTTTCGCTTCAGGCATAGGAAAACTGATGATGTTGATGCATTTGTATTTTTAATTGGATCTGCATTTGCACACACCTTTTATTTGATTATTTTAGTTAAGCGTTTTACATGGATAAACTGAACTAAGTGGCCAGTTTATGTTTGTTTTAACTAGTGCCTACGAAATGGACGATAGTCTGTTCTTGAAAGGTTAGCACTCTTGCCTTCTCGAGTAAATTCGATGAGTGAAAATGTGCTACTTCAGACAGTCAGGAAAATTAATCAAATGTGGCTGTTTGTGTGTATTCTCAATAGGACGATTTATATTTACACCAATTACTGAAAATACTATCAAGTTAATCGTAACTTCATTGTCTTTCTCTTATAGCAGAAAATTAGTAGTTTTTGGTGTTATTGCTACTGCTATGCATTAAATATATTACTGTATTTCTACCATATAGTTTAATAAGTTCACTTGATTCATTTACGCACTAAGTGGTCCTTAAAGAGTATGGAGATTATTAGATTGAACGCAAATCGATTTATCATGACTTACTGCTTATTCAGTGGGTTATTGTTCTGTTGGTGCCTATGAGGTAAACTAACGCACACGTTCGAGTTTCATACGTAGATAAGTTTTTCTCAATTACCAACTAGAATATGTACCGGTGGTCGATAAGGGCTCATCAATTCGTATAAGTGTAATGAGATAGACTATATGCAGTTATTTCAATTGGGTAGTATTCTTGAACACATCATAATTCAAATCGATGTTACAATGAGAATGTGCATTAACGCTGTTATTTTAGTAGTATCAGCATTAAATTGATAATGTTGTGATTGTGCGTAGGAGGAGAACGACGATGATCATTTTTTAATGAAAATGATAATGATGGTGAATAGGAGGATGAAGATGATAATGATTTTGTAAATGATAGTGATAATAACGACGATGATGATAGTGAGTAGGAAGAGAATTACGATGATGATGACTGCTTTAAGGATGACGATGATTAAGAGGATAGCGAGGATGATTTTTTAAATGGCGATGTTGATGAGTAAGAGGAGGATAGCAATAATAATGATAATGATGATGGTGCGTAGGAGGATGATAATGAGTTATACTAATTTACATCCTTCTTGGCCTTTTAACTGATTGTGTTGTCGTTTGAAGCCCCAAAATCATTTGCTTTTTTAACTTGTATCACGGTTATCACAATAAATTTTACTACAATAATCTATTTGTGTCTGTATCACAAGCATTATTATCGTCATCATAATTATTGCCTATATATTAAATATTATCGTTTGATCTTTTGATTTGAGTAGCATTTGCTTTAAGAATTTATCATTTGTGGTATACGACCAACTTCACCAATTAAAGTCGTTACAAATCGTATAATTGCCACTATCACAATATTGTAATTTCATTTTATTCTTTCCATCAGCTTCAATGACACTGTTATCGTCGCCTTTTATGGAAAATATGTGATATAGCCGTTCCTTAGAGCAATCTTCGTTGAATTTTATTGTGCCGATTGGAGACTAGTACACTGGGTGGATGAATATGTTCATGTATTCATGCGGATATGTATGAAAATACATATCCGTTGATATATTTATATATGAATGTGTGTATTTATG
This sequence comes from Eudiplozoon nipponicum, assembly GCA_029291075.1. Taxonomy (NCBI): domain Eukaryota; kingdom Metazoa; phylum Platyhelminthes; class Monogenea; order Mazocraeidea; family Diplozoidae; genus Eudiplozoon; species Eudiplozoon nipponicum. The sequence goes on from JAQBSW010000951.1 coordinate 44,353, forward strand.
TTTGGATGTATGTAGTGATATTTAATTTCATGTTTGCTCGCTTGTGTGTATGCATGTGTATGCGTGTATATGCACACATGCATATATATGTATATATTTATGCGTGAATACAAGTTTGCATGGTAGGTATATACATATTTATGTATGTATGCATGTAGATATGTAGCTATGTATGTGTATGATATTGTATGATGTTTGTATGCATGATTTTATCTTTGTGTAGATTTATATGTTGCATTGATATGTGTATGCATATGTATAGATATTCCTGCATTTCTGTATGTTTATGACTTTTCATGTAGTAAGTTATTTTTCTATGATTGTATGAATTATTGCCCTTGTTTCCATATTTATTGGTATTTATACTACTACTACTACTACTACTGCGGCTGACTCCTTTTGGAGGATAAGCCGGCTCCATAGAAATCCCGGATGATACCTCTCCATGCCGGGCGGTTGGCAGCCATTTCGGAACATCGAACATTCCAACACCCGAAATAAATAGGTGTTTTCGCGCTGATACAGAGCGCGTCGCTTGCCGTGGACGCCGTAGCATGAACGGTATTTGTGACATTTCATGGAGTTTCTTGGGAATTTGGTACAAGTGGTGTCCCCTCACCACTCGATTGGTATTTATATACATGCTTGAATTTCTTTGGTTTGTATGTGAGTAGCAATACGTGCGTGAGTGTATATTCGTCATTTATTTTTCGCTTTTTTGTTTTTCTGGATTTATAATTTGTGGCTGATATTGATTCTTAATTTTTATACGGTGAATTTTCGGTAATTTGGAAGCTGTCAAGCTCGGAAAGAAGGCTAAAATGTCTTGGATTTTGATGTCAATTGAGGATCGCTTTTTATTTTTATATTCCTCTATGCTTTCTAGTCAAGGTATGTATGCTAGCAGATCCCGGCAAATACAAATATTTACTTGACTGTGTGTATGTGTGTTTTAAGTGTTAATCAGTCAAGTGTGCGTACTTTTATTTTGAGGCTTTGTAATTGGCGAAAAATTTTTCTTCTGCAACAAGTTGTAATCCATTTTAATGGGGTCAATTAAAAGTTAATTTGTGTTTTATGATGTACATATATGCTGTGTTTATATATGTGAATATATATATGCATGTGTGTGCGTAAGCGCGTTGATATTAATATGTAATGTAATTTCCTGGAGTTATAGATTTTAACTACCAAGATCAATAAGCTTGTTTTATGTAGGTCATCTGTAGAACTTTCTTGATAAACATCTACCAATTACGTACACTTTTGTATGGCTTGTACGGGTATTTTGTATTAGCGGGTCACAAAAATTCCTTAAATATAATTCTTGTCCAATGGAAGCCATAAATATTCGTGAATGCTGGCCTTGCAAAATTTGAAATATATACGTAAATTCCTTTGAAACCTACAGTTGAAAATGCCTCAGCCTAAGGCTAGGTTTTCTTCAACAGCCAAAGATTTCTATGTTTGGTTTACACACTGGAATTTCTAATAGGATGTTCAGATTCATTAAGTCAGATGTGCGCTTTAAGTCTGAAAATGACGATTGCTCTGAGATGTCGATATATATTTCGCTGTTCAATCCCACTCTGGTCGCAATCCGTTTCTTCTTCTCTTGCATTTGAATCATGCGAAGCGCTTAGAGAATAAATGTTAATAACCTACATACGCATGGACTCAAGCTTATACCGCGATGATTTTTGCACAAATTATGAGTGCCTTTTTTAAGATTGGAATAATGTTCAAACTGCCCTGAGCAACCAGCATGATTTCTTTATTCCAAATGGTACAATCAAAGTTAGCTAACGCCCTTTAAAATAAATCGCTACCATTCTCAAATGAGATCGGTAAAAGATTACCCCAGCCCACAGCTGTGCGATGATTAAGAGACAATATTGCTTTTCGTATTGCTAACTCAGATGGTTGCTCCAGTTAGGCGTTTAAAATTGTTAATAAATGCATACTTATAGGAATCAGGCTTGATACTGATACAAACAATTTTTCTTTGAAGTGTTCAGCTGACCGATGAAGACGGCACATGTTATCGTACATTAGATTATTGTTAGTCATTTATTGCTTCGCTAACTTATAACATTATCGGACCTGTTTCACGAATAATTTTGAACAAACATTGACTGCTACCTGATGTGAAAGCTTTTTTTCCGTCTCGTCAGTTATAATGAACGAAAGTTTGCGTTTAATAACTCTACGAGTATTAAAATAAGCCTGGGTTACCTGGAATTTTGCGCCTTATTTCGAGAATTTATATAAGCTCTACTGAGACCAAGTGGGTATTTCTACTGGAGCCTAAAACGCCACATGAATATCGGATATTGTCTTCGACCATTGTATGTTTCAATTCCCATCATCAAGACAAGAAAACATGAATTTTCACCAGATGAAATGCTGCGCCGCTTGGGCGCCCAACTTGCGCATTCATGTCACTCATAGTTAAGACAATATTTCAACGTACTACTCTACTTAGTAAGATCTTTTGTCGAAGTTAAAAGCGTCCTCGCAGTTGTTTGTGTGGAAATCTGTGGGGCATATTCAGGTATACAACGAAAAGGCCACGTCGAATACGGTTTTTGACGTTCATTTAATAGAAGTCTTTAAGCATGTCGCAAAAAGTTGGCCGTTTACAGGGATCATTTTCGTTAAATAAGCTTCATTTCGACTAAATATTGTCTGGCTTGAGAAAATTCAGTGGAGAAAGAAATATACGGTTATATAATTGACAATAATGTGAAGTGCTTCTGCACAAAAGGTGATGAAGTGTAGGACTACGAACCCAATTCTCCTTTTTTCAAATCCCGACCGTGACAAGTTATATGACTGAAGCGAATGCTTTGAAATCTTTCCTAGAATACAGCAATTCTGATTTATATAATAAGGATGGAATCGGTTGCAGTTGCTGTCTTATGCGATAATTCTTTTATTCCAATTCTATATATATATATATATATAGCATTTATTTTCCTGAAACAGAGGAATATTCTGGCTATATTTAATATGTCATCGGATTTTATTTTGCTTCATTCCCTTTGAAATTCCGACATGGGTTTTCTGCATTAGTTTGCACAAAGATCTTTACTTGATTTGTGAATTAACTATCGGTTGTATTAGCCTTGGCATATATAATCATTGTGCTAGTTAGGCTTTGTAGGCTATTTAGCCAAAGGTCGTAGACATTTATGTCCTGTCGACCGTTGAGTACTTGCTACACTATGTAACGTTTCTAATAAAATTCTCTCAGCTCATATATATTTGTGTGGTTTGTGTAAATGAGCTGTTGTCTTAGATAGAAAATGCATTTCATCCAAAAGTCCAATTTCATCCCAAGTAAAAATTCTGGTCGAGGTAATTTTGGTTCCGCTGGTGAGCTCACATCACGAACAAATCCGGTCCAGTAAATGAATTGCATTTGTTGCCTTTGGCGAGAATTTGGCTATAGCGATGACAAGATCATCATTGCCACAGCATGTAATAATTGAGGCCTTATTGCCGCATGGCCATGAGAAAATAAAAAATATGTAGTGATATAAACACCAGTACTAATAATAATTATTATAATTAAAATAATATTAATTTAAAACAAAAATACCTAGAAATGGAGAATTATTTATAAAGAAATAGATCTAGACCAGGTTGAGATACCTACCTAATTCTGTTCGTTTGAGATTAGTGTTTCACAGTATTTATGCGGGCATAATTTTTGGTGCCGGGACTAATGCAGATGCCTAAGAAAATTGTTCTTAAATTTGTTTGGCCAACCTATTATGCTTATTGTTACACTCATCTATTATTTCGCCAACTTTTAATCATTTGTTGTGCGAATAAGTTGGAATAAACATCGGCTGTTAACTGATTTGAATACTTATTCCATCTATTCCATTATACCTTAGTTATATGTATGTATTTATATACTGCGCCAAAAAATGCTTCATTTTTTAGAAAGCATACTTTGGCCAACTAGTTTTCAGCAATTTTTCAAGCTTGTTATTACTGTTGCAATACATGTTTGCCCCTGTTTATTTTATATTTTCATTAAGATTTTGCGATTCTCTGCTCCGTTTAAGTTAAAAAAAGTAACAATTTCGCATAGTCATTGGCTAAATTCCTCTTTAGTCGTAGCTTTATGCTGATATTACTTTAAGGATCAATATTATCGACTGTCAATCTCGAATACGTTTTGAAGCGTTTGCATATTGCAAGTCATGGGCTCTTGTTGATTGGGACTGGTTTGGGTTACCAGCACAGACAGAAAAAAATAACTGTCAATCTTTAACAAGGTATGCATAGGTATGTGATACATGTCAATTTACATCTGTTTTACTTGATTTCATTGTCTGTATTCATAAATAAGATTAAGACTAAATTAAGCATGAAGTAACGTAGATTGCTGATTTTTTGCTCTAATAAATATGTTATATACAAGCTATGAGTTTTATACAGAAGTATTAATAACATTCTCTAGAAGCAATAATTATCTTAATAATATAGGTACATTTTGTAAAACGAACATTTTAATTAAACATTTTTCTTAGGATTTGAAACCAGATTAATTTCTGGTCTGACGACTAACTAACCCTAAAATATTTTATCAACTTCCTTTTTATTAACTTTGCTAGTACTAAAGAGACGATTCGCTTCGTCAATGAAAACAAAACGATTACGATGTTGCAGTCATTTTTATTGGTGGCTGAAATTTCAAGCCATGCCAGTGTGCATGAGCTGCAGAAATGTCAAGTTGTTGGCGATTAGTGACGCTACTTCCATGGTAAAGTAGAGGAATTCTCCTTTTCATGTTCAATGTCTTTTCACTAGCATTTGACGGCCATTGCTGTTTCAAGTTAAGAGGTCTATTTTTGCTGCACAACATGCGAGCCGCTTGTATGCCTATATTTATATCTTGATGATTCTACGTAGTGCATTGACTAAAATACTTTACTCTTTTTCAATCTGATGTCCCAATTGACGTTGCTAGCTTTTTTTATAATACCTGGTTTTCTACGTGTGCTTTTTAACGTCGGACATTATACTATAATCGCTTTACCTTTTTATCAAGCGCGTAATAAAAAAAAACGGTTTTTAATGTAATTTGAAGCTAAAACATACACATTCCTTCATTCTAAATTTGTCAAACCTTCCTGGTCGTATATACATTAATTTATAATTCCTTATTTCATGCCTAACTATTAAGCCCGTGTATGATTTTAATTCAAATTCCGAATGCATAAAATAGATGAAATAGAAATTAAAAAAGCAATACATGTTTATCTCCATAACCAATAGAATGTAGTTAATGAAATTTTCCAATTGAGTTTGATTCTTCTGTTTTGGCGATCCTTCATACATTGTCATTGCTTCTACTAATCAAAGCTTTTCCGAGCTTAATTATGGTGGGTTGAATGGCTAAACACATTCATTCTTTTAAATGTTTGGTAAAATATGCCTAGAAGCTTTTCCCAACAATCAGATGCAGGATGTTTGCATTTAATGCTGTGGTATCTTTAAGCAGTGTTGAATCTTCGCTATTTGCATTCGCTGGTTATCGCTTTGCACTATCAATTTCGTAGATCCGATTGATCCCTATTTCCAAGTTTTTCTTATTGGCTGGGTGCGTATTCGTTCCTTTCTACCGGAGGCCTCAGCATCGTTCATACAAACCACTGGAAATGAGATACGATCGTTGATTAAATTAGATCGTACCTCATTTCCTTTGGATAGTATGAACGATGTTGAAGCCTTCGGAAGAATGGAACGAATCCGCACACAACCAACAAAAAGACAAACTCGATGCGTATTTGGAAATGAGGATAAATCAGATCTTTGCGAAACTGATGAAGTGCCAAGCGACAACCCGCGAACGCAAATCGCGGAGATGCAACATGTGAAGCTCGCACTGCGCAAACATTCAAAACGACATATTTAAGCAACACAAAATGGAACATTCTATAACCATGTTACAGCATTAAGAACGACAACAGTATGGCTTCGATGGACTGAACTGTATTTACCCAGTTCGTATTTTATATAAGATCTCGTCGATCTTTTGTTCAACTATTTGTGAGATTCTACATATTGATCAAAGTTTTCATTACTCCCCACACTTTTCATTTGTAACTTTGCATCCTCTAATCATTATTACTTCAGGGTTTTTTCCAACTTGGCACTGGTCTCCTTTCATTTCTAAATTAACCACGTGTAGCATATTTCGGTCGGGCAAATTATCAAGATCGTTTCCGGATAATAGTTTGCGGGATGAAGTTCAATTTCGTTGAAACGCATCGATAGCTTTTGAATAATTAGCAACGGTAGTTTTCTTAGTAATTTTTTAGACAGATACACCTTACTTATGTAGGAACATTATCATTTCCTTTACTACAGATAATTCCTAAAGCATACTCTCAGTTATTATATGAGCAATTCGACTAACATACTTATTCTTTGATTTTGTGCATTTTTATCAGGATCTCTTTTTTCTTGACTGATTTTAGAGCTCTTGCTTGTGGCTAAGCATTGTAAATAAGACGAGATTTTGGTCTAGGTTTCTTTTATACGATTTTTAACTCTCGTGTTTATAAATATTATATTTATTATAGACCACTTAGGGAACAGTACGTCGTACTACACATATAAAAGCGAAAATTGGACTTCAGTATTAGGTATGTCATTTTGCCAGTCAAATCAAGGATTTCTCATCTGCTCTTTCATTTTATCACTATTTATGTTTCTGATCAAAGTTTAAACGGACCTGAGCAACATCATATCGTTTTTATTATAGATATTGTTTTGTCTCTTCGGTACACACATTGTCCGCGAAGATACTGCCAGCTCGACTTACCCAGTCACTATATTTGACGAAAATTGCGATAAAGCCAGTCGTATTTTTCAAATTGAGACTTTTTATTCAAAAAATTCCCTGTCTGATAGCTGGTTACGTTATCGTGTTTTGGCTTCTACTAAAAGGATACAATGACCACATGAAATTAAGACAGTTATGATACCATAATCTGTCTCACCCATGATTTTCCTCATATTCCGGGCAGCAGATCCAGGTCACGTTTATAGAAAGTTAAATGAAAATGTCAATTAATTAGTAACTTTTCAGGATTCACATTAACCTGGCAGTTACAGATTCGCATGTGTCCTTGCTTGTTTTTTCCCCGGTAAATTGAAGTGATTCACCAGATATCTTCGGGTTATTCTTCCGCTTTCAGTGTGGTAGATTTGTATTCAACATTATGTTTAAAGATTGTATGTAATTATTATCGCTGTATTTGTGCTGGCAAAATGTTATATATGTGAATTGTTCATTCTAAAGCTGAAAAAGTTCTCTGAACTATACCTCCACCGGTATTACTAGCATAGTATACTTTAATGGTACTTCCATTGAGCTTCGTGCACTAGTATGGCTGTCTCATGAAAAATCAACGTCGCGATCAATTTATGTTACATGAGCTATTATATCACAGCAACCATTTCCTTACATTTTGCATTCTTTGTTTAGCATGCAACCGCCAGTGTTTCATCTTAGTGTTAAGTTTGTTTATTGGTCATTGTAATGTTAAATATATTCTCTGAAGTACTCATGTACCGGTGTTACTAGCTAAAGTATGTGTAATAGTCATCCCATAGCGCCCTGTACTCTGGTTGTACTATCCAATGAAAAATCAATTTCACTGTTTGTAAATTGTCCTTATTGTATGGTAGATGAGCTATTACATCACAGCTGTCTATGCCATACCTTACGCGTTCTTTGCCTAGAATCCAACACACATGGTTTCACCTTATAGTTAAAAGTGCGTTTTGATCATAATAATGTTTAATGGGTTCTCTGAAGTATGCAAACTCCGATGTTACTAGCAAAAGTATGTGTAATAATTATTCCATAGCGCCTTATGCTCCGGCAGGGTTATCCAATGAAAAATGAATTTTTATTAAAATCTATGCTTTCATATTTATTTCGCCTTTTATTTCTCTTTGGTTCATTTTGTTGCTTGGTAAATCTAAAAATTGTTTTACTCTGCTTTGGCAGATTTTCCTTTATTGACTGATTGTAGGCATATTCGTACACAAGTGTATTGGAAAATTTACACTTTTCACCAGATTATTTACCAAAAAAATCAATGTGTACGTGGAACAATGTCTGGCTGTTTATTGATTTCAACCACTCGATTTTTTAAATCAATCGCTAGCTCAAAATGAATTTTTGTCATTGTGTGAGCAGAAATAGGTTATAGTGAACTGTTGAAAAATAGACTATATAAATGTTTCGTATAATACAAGTATCAGTTGGTAAAATTGTGGTTCATGCACAATAGTTATACATCAACTTTGCTTATTTCTTATGATTTATAGACCGCAAGAATATTTATTATTGCAGTCCTCACTAAATGTTTTACTGCATTTGCTACATTTGAAACTCGATACGACTTAATCGAGTATTCAACGAAGTAGGAGTGCTATATGAAGTGTATATAAGAATCAAATTTCCCCAATCAACTCATTTTTGGAATGCAATATGCGAAAAATAATATTAGTTTAAAGAAACACATTTGGCACGAAGTTACAAAAAAGTAACCAAGATAATGAGACCTAGCGAGTTGCGTAACAAATAAGTGATCTAATCCAACTGCAAGTATGTATTAGGTGTTACGAACCTAGTAACAAAGTAGTTCAGTTGTGACCAGAAGGATAAACCAAAGACAGCATGAACGGAAAGTATATTCTCATGCACATTCCCTTCGTGCTTACTGAAGACTCATCAGTATAGTGGTTAAAGGGCGTAATACCGGCTCCTACTGATGAGTCGCCAGTAAGCACGAAACGAATGTGCATGAGATTATACTTTCCGTTCATGCTGCCTTTGGTTTATCCTTCTGGTCACAACTGAACTAATTTGTTACTAGGTTCGCAACACCTAATACATACTTGCATATATATTAGCTCTTCGCAACAAACAGTATTTAACTGTAATATATTGAATTGAATGATGTCATGCTTACCGCGAAATGTGATAACTGATATCGATCAAAGCCAGAGTGTATGGATTTACTGGAGTAACAGGTGTACAGAAATTGTTGTAATTCTCAATTTCGGTGAACTATAGCATAAATTGATATCCATCAGGTTGGTATCATGTACCGATTCGGTAACCATAGTGTTAGTACCATGTACCTTTTCGTTACAATAATGTTGGTATCGGTTACTAACACAATAGCCATAGTGTTAGTATCCTTTACAGACTCGGTATATATATTATATAGTGTGAGTTAGCATTGAAGTCGCATTGTCGTTGACTTTAGATGATGTTAGCTTCACTATTGCAGGTTTACACATTCGTCTAGGAGATTGTACCGTCCTATTATTCCACATTCTTTGACCAAATATATAGTGGTTAAAGGGCGTAATACCGGCTGCTACTGATGAGTCGCCAGTAAGCACGAAACGAATGTGCATGAGATTATACTTTCCGTTCATGCTGCCTTTGGTTTATCTTTCTGGTCACAACTGAACTAATTTGTTACTAGGTTCGCAACACCTAATACATAATCTCATCAGTAGGAGCCGGTATTACTCCCCTTAACCACTATACATTTAGGTAAAGAATGTGGGAAAATTGGACGGTACAATCACCTAGTCGTATGTGTAAACAAACATTATTTAACTGTTATCTTATCCAACTGTTTATATATGAAGTTTTTAAATATTTTAATGTGTACGCAGTAATTAGCATGTATTTCTACGGCTTTTTTAGTTTTATCTGTGATCTAATTCATTATTCGCTTAACCTATAGGTTTATTCTTTCCATTTACGATATATATATATATATATATATATATATATATATATATATGTGTGTGTGTATAAACAATCGTCTGGTCTAAACATTCAACAATCTCATCAACATGATATTCCAATAGACTAGCCATGAATCACAAGACCCTACAATAATTTACTAGGCCAAACAACCACTCGACCAGGCTCAACAAGCATTCGATAGAATTGACGAAAAACTGAAGTAGAAAAAACAGCTGGACATACGGTATCACAAAAATTGTTAGCTGCGAAAGAAATTTTCAAAATTATGAGCATTCAAAACTGTAATCCGCGCATCCTGCGCTCTTAACAAATGGACAGTACAAAATTGAGCAACACGGCGAAACGAAAGACTACGCTTGAGAAAATATTCGTACACGTAACAGCCAACAATGCGAAAACTTGGTTATCTCTCAATCAATCAGTCCAAGAATGACCAGATCACAGACATCATTGTAATACAAAGAGGAAAAACCCTACACGCAAGCAGACGAATACGAATATGCATCTACTTATCAGCTTAAACAAGAAATAGAAGTAAAACCGTGTCAGACTAGTTGCTACCCACAAAATGCAATTAAAATCCAGGATATATCTAAATGAAAGATTGTAAAGTTCAGTGTAGAATTCTTAAAAGAGATGGCTATTATCTACTTTGTTATTAATGTTTTTTTCTTCTTAATAAGAAATACAGTGTGTAAGATACATATATATATATATATATATATATATATTGATGGTTTGAGAGTTGACCAACTGTTCGCAGTGTTGGCTGTTATGTGTACGAATGTTATATATATATAAATATATATATATATATATATATATATATATATATATATATATACAACATTCTTGATCGCCAGCTAAATAAACATTACAAGTTCGTGCATGATTTAAGTATAAACCGGTGAATTGTGTGTACATTTATGTACCTACGTGTTCGCCTGCATTGGCACGTGCATTTCCCACTTCCTGTCCGTTGCTGCACAATGTATGTACTGGATCCAACTTGATCGTTCTTGATTTAACAAAACTGACCATATCGAAATAATTTGAGTTCTGTTGAGTTCTTTTTTTAAAATTTGTTCGGTATACATGCTTTATAATAATTTTATGCTTCAACATATAATTTATTTCTCTAAACTACATAAATATATGTTGCCAGCGTAAAACAAACATGGTACAATATGTAAACCGATTGCGTCCTTATTGAGCACTCGTCAAGTACGTGCCAAAATTGTCACGTTTTAGATTTGAACAACAAATTATTTAAATACTGTTTGTTGCGAAGAGCTAATATATATGCAAGTATGTATTAGGTGATGCGAACCTAGTAACAAATTAGTTCAGTTGTGACCAGAAGGATAAACCAAAGGCAGCATGAACGGAAAGTATAATCTCATGCACATTCGTTTCGTGCTTACTGGCGACGCATCAGTAGGAGCCGGTATTACGCCCTTTAACCACTATATATTTGGTCGAAGAATGTGGAATAATAGGACGGTACAATCTCCTAGACGTATGTGTAAACCTGCAATAGTGAAGCTAACATCATATAAAGTCTACGACAATGCGACTTCAACGCTAGCTCACACTATAATATATATATATATATATATATATATATATATATATATATATATATATATATATATATATATATATATGTATATATATATATATATATATATATATATATATATATATCGAGCCTGTAAAGGATACGAACACTATGGCTATTGTGTTAGTAACCGATACCAACATTATTGTACCGAAAAGGTACATGGTACTAACACTATGGTTTCCGAGTCGGTACATGATACCAACCTGATGGATATCAATTTACGCTAAAGTTCACCGAAATTGAGAATTACAACAATTTCTGAACACCTGTTACTCCAATAAATCCATACACTCTGGCTTTGATCGATATCAGTTGTCACATTTCGCGGTAAGCATGACATCATTCATTCAGTGCTTATTGGCGACTCATCAGTAGGAGCCGGTATTACGCCCTTTAACCACTATATATTTGGTCGAAGAATATGGAATACCGTCCTATTATTCCACATACTTCGACCAAATATATAGTGGTTAGAGGGTGTAATACCGGCTCCTACTGATGAGTCGCCAGTAAGCACGAAACGAATGTGCATGAGATTATACTTTCCGTTCAAGCTGCCTTTGGTTTATCCTTCTGGTCACATTTGAACTAATTTGTTACTAGGTTCGCAACACCTAATACACACTTGTATATATATTAGCTCTTCGCAACAAACAGTATTTAACTGTCATATATTGAATTAAATGAAGTCAGGCTTACCGCGAAATGTGATAACTGATATCAATCACAGCCAGAGTGTATGGATTTACTGGAGTAACAGGTGTTCAGAAATTGTTGTAATTCTCAATTTCGGTAAACTTTAGCGTAAATTGATATCCATCAGGTTGGTATCATGCACCGACTCGGAAACCATAGTGTTAGTACCATGTACCTTTTCGGTACAATAATGTTTGTATCGGTTACTAACACAAGAGCCATAGTGTTAGTATCATTTACAGACTCGGTATATATATTATATAGTGTGAGTTAGCATTGAAGTCGTTTTGTCGTTGACTTCAGATTATGTTAGCTTCACTATTACAGGTTTACACATTCGTCTAAGAGATTGTACCGTCCTATTATTCCACATTCTTCGACCAAATATTAATAGTGGTTATAGGGCATAATACCGGCTCCTACTGATGAGTCGCCATTAAGCACGAAACGAATGTGCATGAGATTATACTTTCCGTTCATGCTGCCTTTGGTTTATCCTTCTGGTCACAACTGAACTAATTTGTTACTAGGTTCGTAACAAATTATTTGTTTCAGAGATATGCAAATTAACCATTACGCTACAGTAGTTGCACATTGCATTTAATTTTTAGTTATATACAATAATATGGTTCTTGGTCTGTCTATCCATCAAGTGTATCCTATTCGGAATAGCTTAAACCTAAAGTTCAATGTAGCCATTCTTGATCTGTCATTCTGAACAGATTCCATGTCACCTGGGGAAGTGATACGGAAATAAATTTTCGAGGCAAAATTTTGCTAAATGTTTTGTCAGTATAAACTAAACATTGCATAATATAGTACATTTTCCGCCCTAATGAAGTATACCTTAAAGACTTGCCAGAATGGTCGCGGTCTTAATTCGAAACAAAGGGAATTTTCTCCAAAAGTTTTATATATATATATATATATATATATATATAATGAGAGGATTTCATTATATGTTTACAGAACCTTTTCGTAGGACATAGCAGGTCACTCTCCTGAAGACCAGATGACCAAAAACTAATTGGCAGTTAATTTAAATTTAATGTATTTTTGATCAAATAATTGATAATTATGAAAAAGTTTATTGGTACATAAAATTTTCCGTCAATCGCTTAGACAAAGATGCTGGCAGACTGAATAATCAGGCCATCAGATAATTTCGACATCAGTTAAAGATGTCATAATGCATCTTTTCAACTTTTTTAGCTATTACTGACAGTTTAATTAATTCTCTAGTAAGAAGGCTTCTGGAATAATTCTATAATCCATGAAGCGGCAACTACATTGAGTTAAACTTTATTTAATGCTTTTAAAATACAAAATCGAAAATAAGATGTACAAAATTACTTTTACAACTTTATCACTAGCCTACCATTTTTAATTAAAATAATCAAAGCCATAATTATATCACGCTTATATATATATATATATATATATATATATATATATATATATATATATATATATATATATATATAAATTATCAACAGTTCGTGGTTGCTTTTCAAGAATTGACAGGTTGGTTAGTCAAGATTCTAAAGAAAATGAATATAATAAAGCAATTAACGATTTATTGTCTAATGGCTATCCTAGACAATTAATTGAATCAATTATTAAAAGGGGAATTAATTAGAAACAGACGTATTATGGGCCAGGAAAGAAAACAGTCTACTTAAACATCCCATTTAAAGGGGATGCAGTTTCCCTAAGGGCACAAAAGAAAGTTGAAGCAGCATTAACGCGCACATTTAATGCAGCTAAACTACGAGTGTTATTTAAGGCAACACACTTGCCTTTACCAGCAATCAAAGAGAAACAGCCGCTAATGTCGATATCAAATATTATTTACCAATATACATGCGCAAGTTGATCGATCAACTTACGTAGGCCGATCGACCAGACGGTTAATTACTCGAATCAGAGAATATTGCAAATTAAACACCTGTTTTACATCAAATAGTGAATACACGTCTGCTATCGCACGTATGTTCTCCAGACGTTCAAAGTAAGTACTAAATGCAAAAACAAAAGGAAGCCTTATGGATAAACACATTGCAACCGGATTTATGTAAGCAGAAGAAGCACGTACAAGCATTGAGCTTGAACTGGATGTGATGCCCGCAATTTTATTGGTTTCCGTTTTTCAGACTCACTGTATGTTCACATATTTCTATCTTGTTTTTCTTTCCAATTTATATATAAGGATATGTTCATTAGTAGATATTTGAGAAGACAATGCGAAAGAAATGTTTCTAGTGTCTGATAAAATTTCTTTTTGTTTTTGCACATAGGAAGGGTACAATGAAAGCAAGATTTTGAACGGGACTCCGCATTTCAAAGAGTATATATATATATATATATATATATATATATATATATATATATATATATATATATATATATGACTGTCATATCACATGGTTAACATCCTTTGTCATTTTACGCACTAAAATCCAGATATTGCAATATAAAACAGTAAAAGGCTCCAGCGTTTATTAACAAATAACAGTGTTTAACAGTGCAAGATACAGCTCAGTTTAGGCGATCGTAAAATTTTAATCACTTCGGCTGGAAAATTTGCTTAGAAACTTTAAAGCGAGAGGGACAATTGATAGTTTCTTGTTAATTATAGCTATGCAAATTTTTAAAATACTCTAGCGCTTATGAAATACGTTCCACCAAATAATTTGTAATAAAAAATAACATTAAACGAATATTGGTTGCGCGGGTGTTGATAAAAATTACTTTAATCAAGGTTGCGATCTTGATATAAACATCTGACACATTATGTACATGCATTAGTCAGTATAAACTATGTATTGTATAGTGGAAAAGACAATTCATCTAGTAGACCGGTTTCGTCCAGAATTTGTAGCGGACAGGGCTCGAACCTGGGCACGTCCGCATCGCATTCTGTTTATCTAACCACTCAGCCACCCTATATATATATATATATATATATATATATATATATATATATATATATATATATATATATATATATATATATATATATATATACGATGGTGAGTACTTTCGTCAGTTCAATGATGCTTCTATGAGAAGTTGTATAGCACAACATTTATTGGTTACACATATATGTATCTAGATAAAATGGCTAATACATGTAATTGAACAATGGGCTCTATATAGAAAATATGTATTGAATGTACTATTTATTATAAAAGTCTTAGACCAGACCAACAAACTAACCCATATATCAAATCTTTGCTGGTGGAAGAGAATGAGAACATGTTTCCTTTTCGAGAAATTAAAATGCGAAACACGGCAGTGCTACCAGATCGATACGTAATAAATCGGCGTTAACTGAACAGTGCATTCAATGCATTCAAGAATCTTACAAGAGGAGCATAGAAAATAACTTAACAACCCGAGTCAAGAAGATATGCTCCAACCACAAGATCGAGAAAGAGTTAGATCATTTGAAGTAGGTTTTGCAAATGACACATTATCCGGACAAAATCATTGATGCTAGAATGATATCTAACCAGGTTTGCGTAACAGAAAGTTCTATCTTAACCGAAACCCGGGAACTTACTTTCCAAATGCTCCGGTAAACATTACATTCAACTCTCAGCAGGTTATATTTCTGAACTAAAAATTAAATTCCTTCTTCCTCAATGCTAACAATTTGAAATATATATATGCGGTAGCACGTTCGAAGGAAGTACTAAGAAGCTACTAATTACAGAATCTCAACATTTGACAACGAAGTTGATCTAGAAAGCAGTAGTGTCAAATCAAGATATACTGCTAATATTATTCAAACACGGCACAAAGTGAGAACAACTAACTTCTTTATTCTTTATAAACCGAAGCCCTGAAATTCTTAAACGGTGATGCAGAGCTATATATCAAGTAGCAAGAGTTTTTTTTAAATATAATCAACACATTTTAGTATTACACTGGCCACGAATAGATATAAGCAGCACGTATATTCAGCAAGCACAACGAATTTATAAAATATATCTCTGATGACTAGCATTACCGAAATAATTTAACAATAATTGATTGCGCGAGTGGTGGTAACAATTCTTTAAATTGTATTGCCTATATATGTATATGTGACGAAAGCTGCAAACAAGTAATGTTCGTGACTGCATAGAAATTGTGCAGCCGATATTTCCAGTCAAGTGAAATGTATGCGAGACTGCTAGAGGTGAGAGCCGCATATCTAACTTTGATTTTCATATATATTCAGTGCGGTTTGATCCTCGATAGTCAGTTTGCCGTCGTAACCTGATGATGATCAAGGAAGGTTGAAACACGTCAGTGCGTTGCGGCTGGCGTTAGTTTTGTTATGTTGTTCGACGACTGTTTAAATACAATGGTATTGGTGTTTACTTCGAACTCGCAAACTTCATTTAAAGAATTACCGAAATAAGTTTGTCTGTTTTAAAACAGTTGTATTAGTTTATAACCGCTTGACAACATTAGCGGCAAATAGCTTTCGAGAAAAAAATGTGAATGTATCTATTGCATAGATTTTTGTCTTTTTTCTTCTAGTTTGATTCGTCTCTTTCATATACAGCCTTTTTCTTCTTTCCTTGCTTGCCTTATATTTTCGTGATTCTCAATGATCTGATGTTTTATGCATGTTAAATACTATTTGTTGCGTAGACCTAATATATATGCAAGTATGTATTAGGTGTTGCGAACCTAGTAAAAAATTAGTTCAGTTGTGACCAGAAGGATAAACCAAAGGCAGCATGAACGGAAAGTATAATCTCATACACATTCGTTTCGTGCTTACTGGCGACTCATCAGTAGGAGCCGGTATTACGCCCTTTAACCACTATATATTTGGTCAAGGATGTGGAATAATCGGACGGTACATGTGTTAGTTTAGATTGACAATTTCATTACCTCTTTCTAATCTGCTTTATCAATAGCCATTGTCAATTTTCAAATTTTTTAGGCGCTTTACAATTTTATCGCTAACCGTTGCACTTATCCGTTTTCATAATCTGCCGAGCAGTGAGTTTATTTCTTAAATGGGCGGCAGATTTTTACTTACTGTTTTATTCAATGCATCAACTCCACTTCAGTTGTGCTTAGGATAATATACATTTATATTGCCGCATTTACTGACTATTTAATATGTGCGCTATGCATACGCTGTCTTAATATTTCGTTTAGTAATCTTCGCTTAAATCTGGATATCGGGAGACAGAAAAGTAAAATCCTACATAACTGTTTTTGGAGTGTACTTGAAATGTATCTACGATAATTTTGTCCTTTATTACTGAAACATTTTTTATTGCCTCTGCTTAAATTTGACCTCAAAGTTAGTTAGGTTTTCAAGTAATTGTCAGTTTAACGAATAGTCCTGTAAAAACCGAAGTTACAGTTATATATATATATATATATATATATATATATATATATATATATATATATATATATGTATATAGTTCGTATAATCAGATGAAGTATCCAAGCGTTTTCTTTAGCAATGCAGAAGAAATAATGGAAGACCGTTCAATGAAGTTCTAAAACGTTTTCGACTGAAGAATCCTTCTGTTCAGTTATAAGCCACGGAAACTCAGTTTCAGAGTATGAGAAGCCATGCGAGCGTATATGGAATTTATGAAAACCGGATTAAGGGGATTAAGTACTCAAAGTCGTAATAAGGTTTTGATAAGTTTCCAAACCTATCAAAGTTATCTGACAATGCAGATTGGTTAATGTTTAATTAAGCAAAAATAATGTTATTACACCATTAGATATGCGCACTTCCTCTTTGATCAAGATGTCCTGTCACAAGAACTAATTTGACAAGAATCATGAAATAAATTCACAATGGAGAAAGCGTGAAATGAAACATTTCCTAACCCGTGTCTAAATGGAATTCGAAAAAAAGCGGGCATCTTCCTCGAGCCGTTAACAAGTAAGTCACTTGTACTGGATAACATATGTTAATAGCTGTATACTTAAGCCATATAAACGAAACTTATAAACAGTTTTGCCAACCATATAAGGATGATCTTTTCTGAACGTAGTATGGAAGAAGAGTTCTCTAAACTTATAGATGTATTGCATAAAGATGATACTCCGAACAGTTTGTTGATGTCAACATATAACTTAGATAGAATTCCACTGCTGAAATGTGAGCACAAAGGTGTATCTCAATTTGATACATCGAGGGAAATTGCCGACAACAATCATAAAAAGAAGGCGAAATCGAGTAACAATAGTTTAAATTAAATATGTGTTGTATGCACATTGAGTCATCCGAGTAGACAGTAAATATCAACTTCTATTATAATCTCAATCTCTAATGGTTTACAAGTAGAAATGTAACTGTAACAGCAGTTACACAGAGAACGCCAAAAGCATCTGCTCAGGCGTATCAAGCAACATTTGTCCCATAAGTTTACAGACAAAGGTCTAATCCGAGTGGGGAAGTTCGCTATGGCAGATAACATAAAGAATACGGGTCACAAAGCTGATCAAACAAAGCTTCAAATACTTCACAAGGCAGAGTCGGAAAGATTTGGCAATATATGAGGCGCTTGATATCAATCAGCAAGTACGTGACTCTACGTACAGAAATATCACTAACTGGTCAAAGGTTATTATGAATAAAAAGATGGCGGTAATAAACGAATCAGGAATAAAACGACATACAGGACTTTAAATGAAATAATTAATCAGCAGTGAAACGTTAGTCAATTTAGACTTTTGTATGGCTCGACATGACATGACATGACGCGAAAGAATGTCCCTCCTAACATAAGGTAAATAGTGTGAGATTGTTTACTATAAATTGAGTAACTACAAATCCGCAGGTTATCGGAAAGAAAGCCTGTTTCATAAATTAAAGCAGACAGTTGACTGGCACAAAAACAGATAATAATTCAAAAGGAGCGCTATCTGTATCGGCGTATTTATACTGGTTAGGTAGCATAAATTTACTATTATTAGTAGTCGTATTTACCAGGTGATACACACAACGCAGTTTTACTTAAGTTACACACAAATCATTTACAAACGAATTGCAGTAGCGAGCAAAATGGAAAACAGATAGCTACAATAAAAACATACGCACAGTTGCGTATCGGGGCTGAACTACTGATGAAGTGCCAACGTTGCTGAATTATGTGTGTAATCAACAAATCAATGCGATCGGCTGAAACGGACAAACAGCACCAGGTCACAGAATATACTCCAATGAACGATCATCTAGTTATTACTGTAAGCAGTAGAGCTGAAAGTGAGGCCTATAAATCGCTTTTGAAGTTGTGGAGTCACTATCAACTTCATTAAGTTGAATACTTTCTTCTTATTGAGTTGTTTCAGCTCTTTACTGTGTGAGATTTCTTTACGCTGGAAAAATATTCTCATACAAAGAATCAAACAAATTTGAGTGATGTCTTTAAGCATGATCAATTTATGCTAACATCAGACATTGCTTTGTAGAACTCCTCAGTTCTATCCGTAGTTGTCGCATCCGTGAATCGCACACGGGTCTACATGGAACAGTTATGCAACTCATTCACTCAACTGCATATATATATACATATATATATATATATATATCTACTTTAGGTATAACCTAAACAGTAAGTAAAGAGGAAAATGCAGTCCACCTAACAGATCAAGTGCAACTTTTTTGTGACTTGTAACAGATATACATTGATCATTTTACTTCTATTCACTGCATAAGGTGTACCTATGTATCGTGGCCATCGTTTGATGTTATTGACCGTTGTATGTGACAGCTTCTGTAAGCTTGATTGGCATTTCCAATTATCTTGAATTTAGCAGTTTACAATCATCGATGTAATTTATTGTTGCACTATTTTGCAGCTTATTCATTTTTATTTGTTTGGCTGCGCTGCTATTTTAATTGCGTAATTATTTTGTCTCTTTCTGTAAAATATTGATGTCGTGAAGTTTTTGTTTGTTAAATTACAGCAATGGTTTAAAATACTCTTCGTCTAAAGTTGTATCTTATCTTTCAATTTAATCAACAGCTGTTATTCATTTGAGGCAGCAATTACACAATATTTACTTTTAAAATTACTATATAGAAGATTATTTGACGTACTAAGCCAGCTTTACCATTGCAGCATATGCTCATTTGGCTCGGACTACAATTATTCATATAGTAATTATTGTCATCGCCCACGCAACCAATGTTCGTTTAATTATTCATAATCTTTGATATTTATGCTTCAATTCGTCGATGTGTAAATTATTTAATGTCGACAAGAAAGCAAGTAACACAACCTAATATACATTCACATTACCACCTGGATATGAGAATTTTTACCGTGGACTTTTCAATTATTCTACCGGATTGACCTTGAGTATGAACTTGCCAGTAGATTTGAGATTTCTTGCGTTAAACCAAAATATGTATCACATGTCGTTTCATTTTCTGAAGACATTTGAAGGTTTATGTTCAAATCTTATTTCTAAATATAGATATGTTCAATAGATTCATACATTAATGCCTACTTAGGTAAACGGAAATCTACATTTCCCGCACGTTGAGTTCCAGCAGAAACTAGCCTAATAAGGCATAGTTAACCAAGTCTCTCCAATTTACACTATTTGCCGTAAACTCCCGTGGATTGGGACTTCTTCATCGAAATCTTTGGCCTTCTAAATCTCTTCCTATTCTGCCAGTAGAACGGCATTTTCAACGTATTTGTGATCAGCAAACCGGCCATCACTATTTATCTTCCTCACGGGTAATTTCAGCACATTCTTTGTCTAAAATATAATTGAACGAGTTAGGAGTAAGGTTACATTCTTGTTGAGCCCCTGATTAAATCACAAATGTTCAGAAATACTTAATTTTATGATGAAATTTTGGCCGACATTAAGTAATCGAACAATTTTGGCCTACTTGTCTTCATAGGACAATAACCCACTATAACATCTTGTTCGATGCAGATTAAAAGCGGCTGAGAAGCAAAATAATCACGACAATGCACCGCAAATTTCACTATTGCAAATTGACTTTGTAGCATTATGCGTAAGACTGGTCCATGCATCTCATTTCTGATAGAAATCCTGTTTAATTGGCATGATTAAATCACAAATGTTCAGAAAGACTTACTTTTATGATAAAATTTTGGCCGGTTTTAAGTAATCGAACAATCTTAGTCAGTTTGTCTGCACTGGAGAATAACCCAGTATAACAACTTGTGCGGTGCAAAACAAAAAGTGGCTAAAAAATAAAAAATCACGATAATGAACCGTGGATTTCAGTGTCGCAAATGGACTTTATAAGTGTATGCGCGAGCCTGATCCGTGCATCCCATTTCCGATAAAAAATCTTCTTTTAATTGGCCTAGTTTGCTTCTCATGTAATTTACGACTTCTTAGGATAATATTAGTAATTTATATTGATGCAGCGACGAGAAAACTATAAAAATTTGTTTTCAAGATTTCTTGAGTCGCATTTTTGTGAATGAGTATCAAAACGGCTCTTGCCCACTTATTTTCGACAGATTTGTTCATTTAGATTGAGACAATATTCTCCTGAAGATCCTTATGAACTGTTAATATACCGAAATTGACATTCAGAAAGAAGGCCTTTCATTCATCATGTAGTTCATTAGGTTACGAGTCTGTCATTTCACCAAGATTTGGAGATTTAATCTTCATTTCGTGTATGACCTTGCACCGCATGATGTCCTCTAGTCCCGGGACAACTGTGTAATCATGTAGCAATTAGTTATAGATGGCGTGGTTGCATCCAGGATTGTCTTGCGTTTTTTGACACTCACGTCAATTTGGACAATGCACTTATCCATTTTTGATTTGAACTCAAATTTTCCGGAAGGCAAAGTTATATAAAAACATTAAATAAATGTAAGAAAACTTTAAAAACTTTTCTAAGATCGATGGCAACTGCTCTTTGATGGTGAAAATTTGAACTTATTATGGACAGTGTAAGCATTACTGTATGTGGAAGTGTATGCTCCTGCAGAATCTTTCATTGGATCTTTGAATAGTCTGTGGAGATTCTCGAAACTAGGCGTCAAATTCATGTTAGCTCGGCTTAAAATAATACTCGTAGACGCGAACTTAAGCACAGTTTAAATGTCGATCTTGAATCCTTTTGGATCAGAAAGACTGAAGAGATTGTATGCTCATTTGCATCAGGTAACAGATAACACATATTCCAATTTAGTCGCGAAAAAATAAATGATTGCAACAATAATCTAAGAACCGATAAAACGCGTCGTCCGGATAGGTGGGCTGAAAGTATTAAATGTTATATTTATTGGGCATTTGCAGCAGTCCCGTTCTCCAAAATTGCGCCAGTATTATCAATTAGAAACGCTCATCTCGAACAATTATCAGAGTTTTAAATAAAAAAGACGATAATAACTGAAATATGCAGGCCCGATGATGTACTTCCGATCATATTTAATTTTAGTTGCGACAATTTTTACCGTGTTTACCTGGTTTCCTGGACTATACAGAGTATGAAGAGTGCCGGTTGCTTGAAATGAGTTAAACATCGTGCCTCTCTCTAAAAAAGGGCAGTAGGAACTTTTGCGATAGCCATCGTAGTATGATCTTGATTCAAGTCTTTTCCTGGCGATTTTGTTTGATTATCTTACGCATTTTAGCACTTCGTGTGAATAAAATACAAATAAAGAACAAGTCGTGTTTTAGTCTGAATGAAGTATTATAGATATTATTTTGTGGCATTTACTTGTATAACATGTATAACGCCGTCCCAAAGTGGCCGTCTTTCTAGATTTCAACGGTGCATTTGACTCAGTGAACCGCAACGTTATGTTTTATTTTCGGCCAAAGAAGTTTATGTCCATTAGATTTTAAAATACTATACTCACTTTGTACAGAACAACATCTGGTCGCATAAGAGTCTACAATGAATTAGCGTAAAACTTTACTACTGTCAGAGAAGTCTGTCAAGAATGTTCGTGTTTCACACTTTTGTTTTATTTGGTAATATACTCCATCATGAACTGCACTCATCAAGATGTTCAGGATGTAGATGTCGAAGCTCTCCCCGGCAGTAAATTAGTCGTATACAGACAACGTCCTATTATTATTCGACAGCCGAGCTTCTGTGCCATCAAAATGTAAAATACTTCAACAGGATCAATCACTTAAAGTCTGTCTTTAGTATGAGGGTCTGGGTATCGTGGACACGTTCACATATCTTGGAAGCTATATCAATATTTTAGGCAATATGTGTAACAAACTGAAACTACTAATTGCGAAAGCATAGAGAACCTTCTCCAACCTTAGCTATTTATGAAGAAATTCGAGTATCTGACTTTGCCTTAAAGGTCGTGTGTACAATGCATCTGTATTTTCATTTTAGTTATGTGCTAGTGAAACTTGGTACTTTAAAGTGGAGGACTTGATATTTACAGAGAATCACAACAAATAAGCAACACTGATATCCGTAGACTTAATTGTATTAGCAGCTAACAAGTACACTCCGTTAGAAATGCAAATAAGGCTACATCAGCTGCGTTCACTCGGTCAAATTTTACGTATGCCTTAAATTTGGTTGCCTAGTAGTGTATTATTCTTGCAGGCAACGCCAGATTGGTTTAAGAAATAAGGTAAACAAATTTTGACATTGTAGAAACATTTACAGACAAGTAAAATCAAATTTTGCAGTATAGGATCCGTTAGTCTACCAAGATTTGTTTCACGTGCTCATCACAGTTCTTGGTTGGAAATCCCGCACGATGTAGCATCGAATCGAGGTCAGTAGCGAACTTGTTGCAGATTTGTAGTAGTTTCGTCTCAACTTGCCAGTGTTGACTGCGAATTTTGGGCGTGTATATGTAGCGATAAAGTTGGAGCTGCAAAGAAACTTTATTTCAGATTTCGCCTTGCTTTAAAGATGATCTTTCCATAATGGTGTTGTGTAAAGGTTTAGTTTGCCTCACTTCTATGTGATATCTAGGTAAGTATCTTTGGCTAAACTATACCCCCTCCTTATAAATCACTCTCCATTAATTTCTTTAACAAATTTTGTCATTTTTTCTCTTTTAAAAAATACTCCGCGTATAAATTTAATTTCTATTTTTCTCATGGTTTTATGCCAGTGAAGCATCAGGTGTAAAAGACTTTTTATTGATCCCTTGGATTTGATGATGATTATCTCTTTATTTTGTTTTTCCAATATTTCTCTTAATTGGATTTTGATCTTTGTCGGCACGTTTAATTAATTGATAAATTCTTATTTGCTAACATTTTATTTTGCTTTTGAATTTTTTTATTGTTGATTAGCTGCATGATTTAATTAAATACATTAAAATTGAAATTTAGATCATGCTTACATTATTACCCCAGTTTTTCTCGCGATATTTTTTCGTACAAAGGTAGTCTGGCTTTTAAATGCTGGATTTCTCTCTGTTCGTTCTTATTTGCTCCACTTCGCAGCTTTGCATATGTTAAAGCTTGGACATAAGCTCGCGTAGAATCTGTCTAGCACTGGAATTATTGATAACATGTGTTTAAATGTTTTCCCAATTTTCGCACCCATAGAAGCACTTGATTTATCATTTTACACAGCAGGTGTATTTTCTGAAAATTGTTAGTAATAATACGTAAACAAAATGAATTTATTACTAGCTAATTTACCAGTTTACCAAATATCGAATTGGCTATTGCAGTTCCAATAATATTTTTCTACAAGTAAAGATTTAAATACTAATTTAATTTTATTTGCTGAAACAAGATCTCCATTTATTTTTGTATATGTATTTATGTATGTATGTATGTATGTATGTATGTATGTATGTATGTATGTATGTATGTACGTATGTATGTATGTATGTATGTATGTATGTATGTATGTATGTATGTATGTATGTATGTATGTATGTATGTATGCATGTATGTCATGTATGTATGTATGTATGTATGTATGTATGTATGTATGTATGTATGTATGTATGTATGTATGTATGTATGTATGTATGTATGTATGTATGTATGTATGCATGCATGTATGTATGTATGCATTTTGTAAGTGCGTGTGTTTATGTATGTATGGTTATGTGTTTGTTTGCATTTATGTGTCTTTTCATGCATGTACATATGTATGTATTTATGGATAGGCATTTGTAAATATATGTGTGTATTTACGTGTTATATGTTTGTGTATATATGTATGAATTAATTTATTATTTTTTGTTTATATTTGTTTGTAGATATTTAGGTATATGCTTAGATTTTAATGTAGGTACTTATGTGAGCATGCACTTGTGTATGTATGTAGGCATGTCGTTCGCAATTTTCTAATATTTTTAATGCATTAGTCTGGAATTCCTATTTTTATGTTGTGAAATGTAGAAAACTCGGTTTTGTAGCCTTTGCCTTTTACGTTTTTCCAAACTGCTTACTCTTTTAGTCAATTTTGTTACGTTAAGGCGTCTAACTGCTTTTTTTATTTTCTGGTCAGATCGGTCTACTGAACAGCTATTAGCAGCATAACGATGATAAAAACTATTTTTCCGAAAGTAGAATCGGTTTCAAACTCATTTGGATCGTAGTTACTTTGCACATTTTACTTTGATTTCTTATTCCTGTAGCTCACATGCCTTATACATTATACAGTTACATCTGGCTCATCACTGAAGTCTAAACCATTTCGTTGGTTTGATTGTTTTTGTACCTAAATTATTCGTTTGGGTATAATAATAGCACTAATTGTACTGTGCAGATAAATGTAGAAAGTTCGGATTAGCGCTGTGAAGATCGACCTAATATTCATTTACAACTTAAGTATAACCAATTAATTTATTGGTTATACGGCAATAGAGCATTAATATAACATGCTAGTTTAATGCTCTGAAGTACTAGTTATAGTAGTAGTAGTAGTGATAGTGGCTGTAGAAGTAGTAGTTGTATTAGTATACCTGACAAATTCTAAAGGTTTACCTGGATGCCGGATATACGTCAAATTCTGGATTATATATATATATATATATATATATATATATATATATATATATATATATATATTAAATTGTGAGCAATCTTAAGCCAAGCGCCTTTTTCGAATTTCACATTCACAATGCAGGCTCCTTTATTCCTCTACATTTTCACAAATTTTTCCTTGTTTGGTGTTATGATGTGTATCATAGAATAATGTCATGACATCATCTGTCATTCTATTAATAGTTTGAGCCATACTTGTATAGGGCGTATTGCTTGTATCACATAAATAAAATTTTATATCCACATTCTATGTCAAGTTACCGACTTATTAAACAAACAGGATGATTTCAGCTGTTTAAATGATTTTTTTCATGAAAGGAAATTGTTTAATTACCTAGCCATTGTTTTGCGAAACTTTTTTGCGCCCACTGACTTCATTTTTACTCGAATATTTCAGCGTCTGATTCGTGCCACGGGTAGATAATAATTAGTTGACTTTTATAACATGTGGTAAGCTGTGTGGACTGATAAAGGGACCCGAAATGGGATCCTAAAATTTTTTGCAGGTATTGGGAACTGGTAAAAATCGTGTGTTAGCCACGATGCATATAATGTAATTATGCTATATCCAGTGCCGCAAAAATTTATTTACCTTGAATACTATATCCGACATTATTTAAGTATTGATTTAAATTCTAGAAGAGATAGCTTGTTATGGTTATAATCGAGCAGTTTGAAATTAATCAATTGGAATTGAGTTTTTATGAAATAACCTGTTTTGTAGAAAATGGTCTACATAAATGTACAGTTTAGCTGTTACTGACTCTGACTCATAATACAGTTGACTCTGTATTATATCGACTTTCAATTTGATCAGTGTGGAAGAAGTGGCTTAATCAAAAGTGCTGGAGAGGGAAGTTGGCTAAATATCAGAAGGAGCAGTATGTGGTGGTTGAAAGCTACAATACTCAAGACGATCCCGGCTTTCTGTTTCGTCACAGAACATATTCAATTATTTGGGGAGAAGAAAGTGCTTCTAACAAGGCGAATAATTGTGCACTAGTATTTGCTTTAGCTGATATTTTCAGGGTCCTGTGAAAATAATAAATTTATTTATATATTCTTAGTTTTTGGGCCCTTACAAGTCGGGCTTCTCTGAGACCATCTTTACGAGAGACGGAAATCACAGTTTTACGAAATTTCATCTTTTGATTGTGTTTATAAAAAGTACCATTGTTTATTAAATGGGTTTTTTCCTATCCATGCACTACTCTATAACTGTTGATTTATAGTTTTCTTATGATTTAAATAGTTTCCTTAAATGAAATTATTACATTTTCAATAACTTGTATTAAATGAAATAAATTTTCCGTTATCGTTTCAATGTACTTAAAGATTGACGTGCGTAACATTTCGAAAGGAATTAGTTACTTGAACGACAAGTTGGACACAATTGCCAATCTCACAGAGCCACGCGAAAATGCCTTTCTTCGTTATCAGGACAGACCATCGCCTAGTGCAGTTCTACATCATTTGGTTGCATCATTGAACAGTCAATATCAGAGTCAACACAAACAGCTGACTATTGCCAATAGCAACGCTGGAGTTATTGCCAATGGTAATGGAACTGCGCTAGCGGGGCCAAATGAATACGACTGGAGCGGATTAGATAGAGCAACAAATATATTGATGCCAGGTGCTGGAAGTACTGCAAACGCATCGGTCATCAGTGCTGCGGAGAACATGAACGGGCAATTCGAAGCAGGCAATGCTGATTTATTAGTAGATGCCGCATCACGTGCACAGTCGTTGTCTCGTCTTTTGACCTTGGCTGCATCGAATAGCTGCAGTAACAATGTGCGGCTTCAGTCGGCGGCACAGGTACGGCATTTTTGTTAATATTAATTATTTTATACGTTATACTTCATCACTGTTAATGAAACCTTGGTTTAGTAGAATCAAACACGATCGTATGCAGCAGTAATGCTACTTTGATGCATACTTTTTATGAGAAATTCATTTTTCTTCCGTAGCACGGTTTAACCAATCATGAGTGAATATTCGAAAATAACCGGTGTGCATGCTTTACATACATCAAACTTGTGAAGCTGTTTTGCTTTTCTCATGTGTAATTCAGCTCGTTCTCTTTAAAAGCTCCAGTTTTGCTTTGTCCATGACTCAAAAAAGGTTAGAGTTTGTAGGCCTATACAGTAACTGTTTGGTGGGTTTGTCTTTAATCGTTTACTAAGCTTCACCAATCATTCTTTGACTGATGCATATTGATGTGTGGTTAGGTTTCATTGGTCTGCTAAAATTAATTTGCAACTTTACAATAATTAGCGGAATCTTGCCTATGCAAACCTTCGCATCATATCAAATTGGTACCGTTTCAGTGTCGAATTCATAGATTATTTTCGTATAATTAAAAATTATATATATATATATATATATATATATATATATATATATATATATATATAAAATCTTAATTTTGTAATCATGCGTTAGGTATTGCGTACCTAGTACAAAAATAGAGCAAATATGACCAGAACGGTAAGCCAATATTAGCGTAAACATAATCTCATGTACACATGTGTTTCGTGATTACTGGCAAGTCGTCAATGTAACTCGCTAATAAGCCCTATGTCCATCATGTATTTAGTTAAGAAATAGGAGGCAGTTGTCTACTGCACATTTTTTGACAAAATGCGTTGTAGTTTTAGGGCGTAAAATTAGCTCCTACTGAGGAATCGCCAAAAGCACGAAGATGACTGTTTCTCTACGCCAATTTTGTGCTGGCGGTGAAATTAACGCCATAAATTTTATCGGATTGTACGCCTAAGTAACACATAATCGATCCATACCAATCGATAGAAGTCCATTTGCGTTTATATCAAATAGTACTCATTGACGAGTCAGAAAACCAGTCTACTGAGTTCAGTCTTGCTTATTCGCTCTTTAAATCAAGTTTGAGTACTTGAGATAACCACTAATCCCATTTTATTCATTCATTCTTACAACTTGGTGAAACTACCGTCAGTCGCACGTTATTCATGGTTATATATGACAGGGAATTGCTTGTTCTGAAAGGCTGTTGTATTGCTACCTGTGATTTGATGATCATGAGTCGCACGTACTGTTGCATTTCTAGATTTCATGGTCATTATCAGTGTACTCACAAGGATCAAACTAAAAAGCACAAACGAGTTGTGCAAAATCATATCTCACCATATTAGTCTTACGTGCATTGTACATGATTGAAAACGTCGGTGCTCAATTTCTATGCAGTCATGAGTATAACATGTATTCGCTTTTGATAACCTATATAGGTTATGCATCTCAGTCAAAGGTGATCGCATTTCCATAATCTTATAAAGATTTTCAACTTTAATGGCTAAAATTTCACTAGCGTATAAATGTACTATACACAAAATGTTTAAAGAGAAGTGAGGTACTCTGGTTTAAGTAATGAAGACTGGAAAATGCAGCTCAAGCTTTTGCTGTTCATGAACACATTTCATTTGATAACCAATCAACTACATCCACATTTTCATCTTTAATCCGCAGATTTTAAATGAACCC
Source organism: Eudiplozoon nipponicum (assembly GCA_029291075.1). Classification (NCBI taxonomy): domain Eukaryota; kingdom Metazoa; phylum Platyhelminthes; class Monogenea; order Mazocraeidea; family Diplozoidae; genus Eudiplozoon; species Eudiplozoon nipponicum. The sequence goes on from JAQBSW010000951.1 coordinate 74,013, forward strand.
AAATGTTACACCAAACGGAAGAATACTGACAACTAATCTAAGCAGAGTGGTTTGGAAAGAAACTTGTCTATTAAATAATATAAAATTATCTCCACAGTTCCTTTATAGTAAATATTGTGTTGACGCATAGGAATTAAACATATAATTTAAGTTTAGCCATGAAATGTCACCTAGGAATTTAGTTTCGTTAGTTTGAACAGCTGAATGGGATTTATTGACCAACCAATCTATGTATTTATTCATTATGCTATATGTAATCTGAATTGAGAAATAGTGTGTTGAAGCGTCGATTTTGCCTTAAAATAGATACATGAGTTACAATTAAAAGACCGCCCATTTTGTCCAAACAATACATTAAATATTAATTTTAGTATGTATATGTAACTAATTTTGATTAATGATACATACAGTTATGATGCACACACTCGCGCGCATGGAAACTATTCACTAATTTATGTTAAAACTTCTTCTATTTAGCTGCGGGTTAAAATATGTTTGGTATTCAGTTACTAAATTTGCGGATGATTTTACTCTAATGAAGTTTATTTTAATATACTAGTTTGATATTGTTTGTTGCGGCGAACTAATATATGTGTGCAATTGTGTATTAGGTTTTGCGCACCTAGTAACAAATTAGTTCAAATATGGCCAGAAGGGTAAACTAAAGTCAGCATGAGCGGAGGGTATAATCTCATGCACATTCGTTTCGTGCTTAGTAGAAGCCGGTATTGCGCCCTTTATCCACTATGTATGTTTGGGGGAGGAATGTGGGAAAATAGGACTGTGCAAACTACTGCCGAAAATTCGGCAGATGTGGATATTTTAGTTGTATGTACTTGAAGGGAAAATTAAAAGAAATGTCTCGTGTTTCTGACAAATTATTTTTATCTTTGCGCGAGAAAAAGGTATTGTAAATTATATAAAGTTCACATTGCAAAATATTTTTTTCTTTATTCGCTGTTTAATTTTATTCAGATAATCTGACCTTCTAAACTGTCCGCAGTAAATCTTGGCAAGCTATTCAACTAATTCTGAAATCCATCTATTAATCTTTCCTCAAAATTCGTCTTCCAATCTTGTTTTGTGTATTTGTTCTCGCTTTTTCTTGAAACAACGGAGATGACTGGATATGGCTGACACCATATTCTAAACAAATTCTTATGTTCAGTTTGGTCTAGGCCTTAGCTTTCTGAGCATAAAATGCAATAAACTTAAGTACATTTTACGAGCTGATCAGATTTTCCGAGTGATCTTCAGTATACCAACTCCATATAATTAAGTTAGGTAACGCCAGTTGCATCGGCTTTGGCGCTGTTTTAAAACGTTGATTACGCTCCTTCCTCGTCATGCCATATAAGGTATGTTTATGAAAATCTGGAGACTGTTGTGATCCTAAATCATTATTCGCATAATCACTTAGTCACGAAGTTCTGTATCCTCACTTGTCAAAAGGTTTTCAAGTGCTAAAATATCTTTGCGAATCTTGCAGCCAAAAAATTTGCTAGTGAAGTTGCTTTGATAAGTGTGCCTTGTGGATTTACGCTATATTGAAGTGTACTGCGCGGGAGTCCAATATCTCTATTTACATATGCGTGTAGTCATGCTTGTCAAAAGTTTGACCACCGTCATTCTCCTGACGGTGTATACGCTGAAAAGCAGTTTTTACATGCATATTTACCTATAGGACCGTGGATTAATTGTTTATTTATTAGGCTAACACTTGAATAGCAATCTACCGCGCCAATGAGACTCCAGCTCGCTCATGTCATGTGGTAGTTATTCGTTTTAACTAACAGGCACCGGAAAAGCAATTTATGTCCGTTGTGAAATATTTTATTATAAAGGCATCATCCTTAGCTTGTCAACAGATTTTTGTTAAATCTAAATCTTTATGATCCATGCATTTAAAGCTCAACATGTAATTTATGCTAAACGAACGACTGCTTTGGCTTTTGTCAGTGGTATGTTAGATAATTGACTTATCAAGTTGACTGCATAGTTGCATCCGTTTTTCCTCAAACTTATATTGTAACGGCACTTATTTTCGAAGAAAAAACACTACTTCATCTCACTATTTAGTTGTGGTTTCAATCGATATTTAAATTAAAATTTGCAGAATGTTTCTCGGATATCATTATTTGTAATTACTAGTGAAGGGAAATAATTATATGTTGTTTCCTCTTTTTTTGAAATGCGTTTTGTCATTGAATTTCTAACATAATTGATGACCATTAACCTCATTCATATATTCGAAGCGTGTAGTGCGTTAGGAGGCATTATTCATAAGCAAAATTTACGAACCAGCCAATTTTGGTCGGCCGCTTCTTGATATGCCATCTTCTTTGAACCATTATATGGTAGGCCAATTGCCTCGGCGGTTGCACTGTCTGTGAAAGACACTTAAACGCGATGATCACCAGGATAGCGAGGCAAATCAGGTTGTTGGCCGGGAACGCAGAAATCGATGATCATGAATTACGTGGCCTGAAATTATTCGCGATATCGTCCACTTGATCTCGCCCCATCTTAACCGAGCTTATCAAGAGACAATTGAATAGGCGAGGCTCTGTTGGCATCTAGTAGTAAACAGGGTTCAGTGGAGATCTGGAATCCACCCTGCAGAAACCTAAATCTCTTTAAATCAAGTTTGCGAGCTTGAAGTTAACACCAAACCAATTGTGCTTAACCAGTCGTCGAACAACATAACAAAACTACCGCCAGCTGCAACGCACTGACGCGTTTCGACCTTCCATGATCATCATCAGAGTACGACGGCAAACTGACTATCGAGGATCAAACCGCATTGAATATATATGGAAATCAAATTTAGATATGCGGCTCTCACTTCTAGCAGTCTTGTATACATTGAACTTGACTGGAAATGTCGGCTGCACAATTTCTATGCAGTCACGAATATTAACTGTTTGCAGCTTTCGCCACATATACATATATAGGCAATACAATTTAAACAACAATTGATTGCGCGGGTGGTGGTAACAATTCTTTAAATCAAGTTTGCGAGCTTGAAGTAAACACCAATCCCATTGTATTTAACCAGTCATCGAACAATATAACAAAACTACCGCCAGCCGCAACGCACTGACGCGTTTCGACCTTCCTTGATCATCAACAGAGTACGACGGCAAACTGACTATCGAGGATCAAACCGCATTGAATATATATGGAAATCAAGTTTAGATATGCGGCTCTCACCTCTAGCAGTCTTGCATACATTGAACTTGACTGGAAATGCCGGCTGCACAATTTCTATGTAGTCACGAACATTAACTGTTTGCAGCTTTCGCCACATATACATATATAGGCAATACAATTTAAACAATAATTGATTGCGCGGGTGGTGGTACAATTCTTTAAATCAAGTTTGCGTGCTTGAAGTAAACACCAATCCCAGTGTATTTAACCAGTCGTCGAACAACATAACAAAACTACCGCCAGCCGCAACGCACTGACGCGTTCGACCTTCCTTGATCATCATCAGAGTACGACGGCAAACTGACTATCGAGGATCAAACCGCATTGAATATATATGGAAATCAAATTTAGATATGCGGCACTCACCTCTAGCAGTCTTGCATACATTGAACTTGACTGGACATGTCGGCTGCACAAATTCTATGCAGTCACGAACATTAACTGTTTGCAGCTTTCGCCACATATACATATATAGGCAATACAATTTAAGCAATAATTGATTGATTTAAAGAATTTTTACCACCACCCGCGCAAACAATTATTGTTAAATTGTATTACCTAAATCTCTGTTTGTATATGCATGTATGTATGCACTATTCAAGTTCTAAACTGCAAATATAGTTGAAATCTCAATTGTCAATCAGGAGCAATTCTCTTTTGTCCGGTTTGCACTTAACATCTATTTTACTCCTAAATAGAACCAAAACTGGTTGTCGCCTAACAATCTTTTCATGATTTTGAGTTATACTCGGTAATTTGATCTTGTATATATTTTGATTCAGCCATTTTTATGCATTCTTGATTTGAATTGAGAGGTATTTCGTGTATGGCCGCTGTACAACACGGTTGAAAAAGCCATTTTTTCGCTATAACACTTTATACAATGATGTTTTGGAGGGCAACAAACAAGATTTGTGAAACGCACATTCTTAAACACGAACAAATGCGCGTACACACACACACACATGCACAAACAATTCACTAGTTTATATTCAGATCATGTACGAATTTCTTTTGTTTATTCAGATGAGAATTAAGGACATTGCAGAAAATAACCTCCGATGTGTGTGTGCAATTATTTTGTGTTTTTGCTTTAAAGATCACCTGGAATTCCATCTCATATTGAATGTGATTTTAATTAACACCACCCGCGCTATCAATTATTGTTTAAATGCGGTAAGCTATTGTTGAAATGCGTCACCCTATACAAACGCCTGTTAGACTTAACTTTAAAAGGTTGGATCTCTGCAATCGAACAACCCACCATTGTTTATTTCTGCAAATGTTATAGCTGCTCCGTGCATTATGTAGGTCGGACTAGCCGATAACTAACGAATCAAATTCAAAAAGTATTTTTAAACTACAAACTGCTGGCTTAAAGACGAACGTTTCCTCAATAGCCAAACACATTATTTATAAAATCATGCTCCAAATCCGGTGGATTTCGAAGTGTTCTTCAACTTATTGATGAATGATAATTACGCGTATGTATGTTTGGGTGTGTATGTGTGCACACACACACGTGTTTATAATTGTATAGGCACACACGATTCCCGATTTCTGTTTGTTCTTGTGTAATGCATATGTTATATCTAACTCTATTCCTCTTTCCTTCCAAAAATCGACTATATAGATAAAAATATATTCCATTCGAGTTGAGTTCTAGCAAAAAGGAAATGGCCACCTATTAACTGTTGTACAAACCTGCTTAATCTTAAATTTATGCTTCCATGCATGATTTGATTTTCAACTCAAATTACTAATTTATGTCATATCTATCTGCTTATCGCAATAACGTCTCCCTTGGGTCAAAGGCCTGAGGAAAGATGACAAACAAGTATTAAAGCTCTGTAATAGTCCGAATATTTCATGATTGACTTCGCATTTTGCCAACTTTTTAGTTTTTGACACATTAAATCGAAGCTCAGAAGACAGGTTCATCACGTTTTTTAAACCACGCAGAAGTTTTTTATGTTTTTTGCTTGATTCACGAATATTCGTGGTTAGCGTTGAAAATTATAACAAACCTCATATCGCCCTATTTCTGCAGCACAAGATGTAAATATGAATGCTTACTATATTCCTAATTTTCCAGAAAATTACGAAAATGTACAACTTATCTTAAAGCTGATAGGGTAGTATAGTTCCCGCATTAACAGTATGTCCTTAAATTCTCTATTCTTATTAAATTTAACATTTCTGATTGTTTTTCCAAACTTATACGGCATACAGAGATATATATATATATATACCATATATATATATATATATATATATACTCTCTATATATATATATATATATATGCTTTTACGATAATGTACGAGGTCCACCAAATTCTTCACCTTACTACAAAGTTGTATTAACGCTTTCGTTCATTTGTGAACGAGTGTGTAACTCGTGACCAGTTAGTTCTGTCTATTTTTACCTCGCCCATTTGCACTTTAGTGAACTATGGTCTTCGTTAGCCTTAACTCATAGAATTGTTTGCTTTATCTCTGTGCCTTGATATTTTGTGGTGAGTTGTAGACTGATGAAGTAGTCATAAAGTAGCATATATATATATATATATATATATATATATATATATGTATATGTATATGTATACATATAATGCCGCTTGTCTTTGAGTATTACTAATAGTACAATTTGAGTAGAATGAGCATCAAATAATCCTGAGTATGCTCTTCGTGTATATATTAGCCGATTTATCGCGTGAGCTTGCAATACAAATCCGTTTTTTTTCAGTTATAAATGTAATTGATTTCCATTTGATTGCGAATGTGATTTGAGCGTTATTTGTATTTATTTGCATTTCGTAAGATTGTTTTATTGTTAATTGTATTATTACATATGTGTATGTATGTATCCGAGTAGAGGTGATGCTCAGTATATTGCTAGGACATTCCTAATATCCCGTTGCTCTTCTATAGGTGGGTTAATTTTTCGCTTTTTTTGGCCATTGCATGCATGAATATTTTTTCTCGTGTGTGTTTTTGTCATGTCACACTGGTCATGTGTTGTGTTGTACATCCTGGTAACCGCAGGGGGTGTGTGGACTGCTGCATTGCCCGGTTTTCTCATTATTCTGCTTTAGTCGGTGCTAAGGGTGATAATTATGTCGTTTGCGCACATATTTCTACTCCATTATTTTTATAAAACCGATAGCATGGTTGATGTTAGAGCAACATTTTCATGGTGGAACGTTTCTCTATCTAGGTTTAGTGGCTTGAGTTTTATGTCATGAAAGTTAAATCTTTATTATCATAATTTTTTCTACTGTATTTTTTAAAAAATGAATTTTAGTGTGTCATTTATTATTGTCACGTTTGTCGTACTTATTAGCGAACTATACAACGACCGCCATAGACCTTTTATAATCAATTTATGCTGTATATGTTGATAAATTTTTTTAATCAATGGATTTTCGTATGTGAAATGTATTTCCTCTCTCTCACACACACACGCACGCGCGCGCGTGTGTGTGAATTTGTAAAATGTGAGCTATTTTGCCAATGTTGGCAACATTTTTTAGACATTCAGATTCATGATTTTGTGTGTCCTGAAGGTGATGTTATTTTTTACAATGGAAAAATTTGTCTTTGCGATTCAATTCCACCGACGTACTTGTCTGAAGGCTGGTAGGTCTGAAGGTTGATGAAAACAATCTGTAATACGAATCTGGTGTGGTCTGATGATGACTTCTAAAAATCGCTCCTGGTAGTCGTTCATAATCAAAATTTACCTCAAATTGATTAGCTATTTATCAATGCTGATCTCAGAGCCAATATTTGTAAATAGGCTTGTTTGGTTGTTTGTAAAATTGTTTTAATTTTATTATCAGTAAATGTAGATTAATTGAATCAAGGTTGCAATCTTGATATAAACACCTCGCCCCTTATGTACATATATTTGTCAGTATAAACTAAGTATTGTATAAGATGGAAAAGGTAATTTATCCAGTAGACCAGTTTCGTCGCTATTGGGAACTCATCACATTCTGTCCAGAACTTGCCATGAGCAGGGCTCGAACCTAGGCACGTGTGATACGGAATCTGTTGCTCTAATCACTGAGCCACACTGACGCACACTACAAACAATTTTCAGTTTTATACTAATGTTTCTCCGTTAGCCTATCTTTTATGTGGAGCATATATGACATCCCTTGATGTAGATTTACTGTCTGTGATCTGTTTCTAATGATGGCTTTCTTCTCGCGTTATTGGTTTTCGAAGAAGAGAAATGTTTTTCCTTTCCATATTTGAAGAATGAATTTCATTTCTGGACCTGATTCATTAGCCAAGTCTATTTTTATGACTAATTTGTTTAAGACGGCACATGTATACATCAGCCGCGAGAGCTGTAGTGTAGCTTCTCATAATTACTCCATTGAATTGAAATTAAAATTGGTCTCCAAATGTTTATTTCGCGTTTTTCGTACATGATAAAATGAGATAGCTGAGGTCAATATTGTTTATAGGTAAACCTGGAATTTCATTTTTAATCAGGCCATACACGATAGCTGTTGTGTTTTGCAACGTCCTATTTTATTCGTATGCTTGCTCGATCGAGTTGTTGACGATGTGTGTATTTATTATTGGTTGTATTAGTTTGCAGATGAACTTCGCTGGTTTGAGTTTCGATGTAATGGTCATCGTTATAATAGGCGCATCGAAGAAGTTCCCAAGAATTTTTTTGTTTTATTAATTTATTGTTTGCCGGACAGTCTTTTTGTATTTATTCTGATCAGATCCTCTTCCCGAATTAGTTCTAATTTTTATGATTTATTTTTAAAATAAATTCTTGAAAATAAATTGTTTTTGTTCATTTTTAAAATTAAATCTTTACTTTCTTTATTCTTCGCTGATTTGTCTTCCAGTTTACTGTCTTTTATAATGTTGAACCGGCTCCTTCTGATGAGTTGGCAATAAGCATGAAACGCTTTTGTATATGAGATTATACACTTTGATAATGCGAACTTTGGTTTATCTTTCCGGTCTTATTAGAAACAATTTGTTATTTGATGCACAATGTTAGTTTTCTGAATAAGTGAATACATGACTATTATATGTTTATTCGAATAATATCATGATTACCACGAAATGTTCTAACTGATGTCGATCGAGGTTATGGTGTACGAATTTGCTTCGATAACAGGTGGTCTGAATTTTTGTAATTAGCAATTTCGATTAAATTTCGCTTGTCTCGAAATCCATCGTGTTAGTATACTTTGTGGTCTCGTTACATATTGTATATAGTGAAGCTTAGACACCGCATTGACATAGGCATTGCATGAAATTTACTACGTTACTGATTGAATACACAATTGTATTGGAGATTTAACCATGTACCTGCCCCACATTTCTTGACCAAATATATGTTCGGTGTAGGGCGTAGAGCCGGTTCCTACTGAGAATTCGCTAAAAAGCAGTAAACGCATATGCACATGAGATTATAACTTTTGTTCACGCTAATTTTGGTATATCCTTGGATTAAGTACGCAATACCTAATAAATAATAACTGTTTGTTATATCATTTATAGATGCACTAAGTTACAGCTTCATATATGAAAATTCTCAATCCTTTGTCAGGCATGGCAAGTTGTGTTGTGTTTATAATGATTTGGCTACTTTTGAACTTCATTCTGTATTTAAAAGAAACATGTTGCGCGACACGGAATATAATATTTACCTGATTCTCGTGTTGCGTTCCGATTTGTTTGCATCCGCTGCCTTCCTAATTTCCCCAGATATTTCGATATCCGGGTACGGATATCTTTTTCAATGGAAAGCACATCACCAACTAAGCTGGCAATCAATATGTCAAGTGGAAATTTTAGTTTAAACTGCCCCATTTATACTTGTTGTTAGATCTCTTAAGCATAACTAGTTTTTTTAATACTGGGTAAGTGTATGACAAATTGGTTTGTGTATATGTCTGCATGTGAACACACTTTGACATGAGATTGCAGTAATTTAATAACAATTATTGAAGACTCACTAGATAAGCGTACATCATGCCTGTGTGTATGTGTTCTCGTTTGTTTTGGATTGAATAGTAATCAAATACTGTACGTGTACACTCATCCCTGTGTAATTACAGCGATTTAGCAACTTCTTACTATTCACTGGATAAACGTATGCCACGTCTGTGTGTTTGTATGTATGTGCGTGAGCCTTTGCTTAAGACTGAGAAATAATCGGTTACATATAATTAACAGCACGTGTAAGATTCATTCAAGTCAAACTAAAATGACAACTGGCATTTCCTAAATGTACACGTCAGACCTTTTTACACGTACTTTCCTAAATGAAGTAATTACCAGTGGCATCCCGGTGAGGAGGGGGCAAGGTACTGTGAATACAGTAAATAATTAAGAGTTAGCAAAATTAAATTAGAAACGGATAAAGTTTTTTTATAGAGTAGAAAGTTAAATTAAAAAGGGTCGTAAACCTAATTGAAAATTGCCTGATAAAGAAGAATAATATTAATAGCACAAAGAAAATTCCTTTTTTTATATAAACCCTCCGATCATACAAACATAAATGTTTGTTAAAAGGCTGAAATTATAAGATGATCAGAAAATAAATTAGGAGATTGAATTACTCACCCTCCACCTCTGTATGTTAATAGCAGTCCAGTGTTATTATTCTTCCAATTGAGTGAGTTTCTGATTCTGATTAGTGCAATCTTCCTTTCCTACCATTATTTAATGCTGTATTCCAAATTGGACTTAATTGGATATAATTTCGATTGATTATCTAATGAATCTTTTCGATCTGCTACGACCACAAATTAACATGCGTCTGCACCCATCCCAATTAATTGTGTGTCCTGTCTATTGGATGGCGTGCAAGATCCGATCTATTAACATGGTCATACTTGCATGCGGTTTTATGTTCCCCTCTTCTTACCTTAATTGGGCGCATGGTTTCACCCACATACACCAGGTTACAGGCGTTACATGGAATTTCACATACTCCTGATGTGTCTAACGGCTCTAGTTTCTCTCTTTGGTTGGGCAGTTTAATACCTAGAGTAAGGGTCTATTTTGACGTAGTACGTATATTGTATTTTGATGCTACCATTTTGATTTTCCTACTTGGTTTATAGTCAGGTATTACCATTACCCTCCAATCATGTTTTGCTTTATTTGGCTTCACGTACTTCCAGTCATGATTAAATTTACTTATAACGCTCATTATAGTTGCTTCAATTAACTTTGGAGGGTACCCATTAGCACTGAATATTTCTCGCAGTCTACCTAATTCAATCTCAATATGTTTTTTATCTGTTAATATTAAACTTCTTATTATCCTCGATTTTAAGATACCGATTTTCATTCTTTATGGGTGATTTGAATTGAAATTAAGAAGGATAACTGAATTAGTATCCTTCCTAAAGACATCCCGTTCTAGCTTTGTACCATTTCTAATTAACCTGACATCCAGAAATGGTAATTCGCCACATGATTCATTTTCAAATGTGAAATTCAGCGCACTCACCTGATTTGCTATGTTTAAAAAATTTATCATTTGACCCTCCCCGTGATTCCGAATAACTAATACATCATCAAAATATCGTACATACAATTTTGGATTTAGGGGTGTTATATCCAGGAAGGGTTTCTCCATGTAATGTTTGAAAATATTAGCTATTGAAACTGCCATTAGAACACATCTAATCTGTTTATACAATGCATTTCTAAATTTAAAATAAGTGGAGTACATGACGTGTCTCATCGTCATTTTGCCTCCTAATAGTACTGGATGTTCAACCAGGAAACGCTGAAAATAGAATAGTGCTTTTGGTACTGGTATATTGGTGTACATTAACACTTCATCTAAACTCGCCAATCCATCGTTTACATTTAGCTCACATCTATTGGCAATTTCAAGTAAACGGCATGAATTCATCAAAGTACGGTCTAAGAAGTATGAATACTTCCTTATTCTATGGCATAGAAACTTATAAATTGTATAGATTGGGGAGTGATGGACATAAACAATAATTTTCAAAATGTTGCCTGGTTTATGTATCTTTACTAAACCATAAACTCTGGGAGCGGCTGTATCTCTTTGTATGAGAACGTTATCATGCGCTCGATCTAATTATCCTTTAGCAATCATGTTATTGACCAATAATTCAACTTCTCCTTGTAACTTATCCGTAGGATCTTTATTAATTTTAGTGTATACCTCTATGTTGTCTCGTAGTTCATACATTTTATCATCATAGTGAGATTGACTCGTCAGAACCGCCGCTCCTCCTTTGTCTCCTTTCAAACATATCACACTGTTTGCTATTAATTCTTTCCTGAGACAATTTATTTCATAATTCGGTTTATATTTTTCTTCTTCATACGTTAGCACAGCTGCGGCTGCATCTAATTGAAACCTAATCATATCCTTGTCCGAGAGGAATTGTGCTGTTTTAACAGCCTCAGTAATTATCTCATTTTTTGGTGATTTCTCAATTTGAATAGCTGTGTTCATTCTGTATTGTTCCAATGCATTGTTTGTATCTGTTTTCCCTCACTGTCTATCAATTGCTTCTGAGGTTTTGACCCTTGCTTGGTTGTTATGGAGGCTTTTTGCTGCATAATGAATGTTGCATAACGTCACATCCCATTCAATCCGTGTTACAGAGAAAACCAACAAAGTTTTCTTCTTGAACAAAGATTTAGAGACGACCTATTAGGCTCACTGATTGCGCGTCGTTTAAATCGCTTTACGAAGGCAAATTTTCTAATGGTAAAATTTGCATTGCCTCTAATACACTGAAAGTCATAAAGATGGATGCCATCACTGGAGATTGGGCCTTAAATTTGGTGTGTTAGTTTGCATACCTTTTTACACGTTGGCCTATACTAGTAGCAGGAAAGTACTGCTGCAGTTTTTCTTACCAGGCCAAACAATGAAGACAGGCCAGAATAACGCAGTCTCAATCCTCTGATAGAAGCTGACGACTTAGCGTTAATTTAAAGTGGTCCATAACTATGAATTTCATGGTTATACAGCAGAGAAGCATCAGTTTGTTATACTGTGTATTAGTTCGATAATTTGTTGTAGTAGTAGTAGTAGTAGTAGCAACATCAGTATTCGTAGTAGTAGTAGTAGTAGTAATAGTAGTATTTGCAGTAGTAATAGTTCTATATAAATCAACACTCACCCTACTTGATTATACACCACCAGCATGATATTGTAATTAACTGGAGACGAACCGCCACTACTATCAATAATACATATACAAGCAAAATGTACCATCGATTACACCAGCATCATCAACTTTTTAATTGGAATGGCAGAAAATTAATGCAGAATCAAATGCAAAGACGACAGTTATTCTCATTAACAAAGACTGAAATCGCAAAACTGGTAGAACGAGTAATATTTCACTCGGTACACCTTGAGCTGTTAGTAAGGAAACAAAGCACAACTAATGAATTATGGTAAATAAAGAACATGCGGGGGGAAATATTCGGACGTTCCATTGCTCAAAGAGTGGAGGCCTTTAACAGATATTATTTAATAGAAGATTAACCGGTTATAAAGCATTATTTGATTATAAAGTGACAAAAACATCCCTTCTTGCAAACACACGTGTTACGTCGACGTCTTACTAGGTACAAAACACTCGTATGACTGCTGGAGATAAATATAAATGAAAGGTGATAGACTTCTTTTCAATTATTAGTTAAATAGAAGCCATTGCTATTTATAATTGAAGAAATATGTCTCATTTGTTAAGTGTTCGCAGGCTCATCGTTAAATTATCTAATAAACATACAGCGATTATTTAGCAACATCATATATATATATATATATATATATATATATATATATATATATATATATATATGTGTGTGTGTGTGTGTGTGTGTGATCGTGTATGTACGTTGTATGTATGCATGCAAGTATTTGTATTGTTGGAATATTAAATAATACAGTTGGAATTCACCTACTATAAAAAGGTTTTTCCTTCTTGGTCAAATTTTCTGTAGCTGGCAGAACCGATGCGAGCATGAATCATAGTTATGGCTACTTCGTCCAATGCCGTTCTGCTATCTTCTACTGCAATCGTGTAATAATATAGCTCGCTTCCAGTTCTAATGTTAACCGTCAATTTAGCGTTTTATCCTAGATAATGTGATTTTTTAAACGGAAATGTCTAGAATTGGATAGAACAGGCAATGGAGTAGTGTAAGGTTGCCTACGTTTATTCGATCATTTACTTTCGCTTATGGTCGTGAAAATGTGATACCGGTGAGCCACAGTTCTCCTCTTCTTGCTAAACTTTGAATGAAAGAAAAAACTGTTTAGCTTAAAAGTAAGTCTATCATACTGTTGCTGCTTAAATTGTAAACTGCCTGCACGTCTTATAGTTGTATTTTTGGCTGATATTTCGTACCACGCAGCGATGTGCATGTGCATAATTCTTTCACGCTAGTTACACTGCTACGCGTCATGTTTAACTTTTATGTGAACGAATGAACAGTGATGCAATATATCTTGTTTTAATTGCCACCCGTTTGCCAATTAAATGGTATTCAAAATGTCATAGGATGCGAGTCGCCCGTCACCATTTGATGTGTTGAGCATCAGATCTGCTACGGCCTCGTTGAACACAGGCTATGCATCGTCGCCTTTATTCCAATCTACACATCTAAATGGTTTGATGCCAGCCGGCATACATCATCAGAATCATAATCATCCACCTCACATGTATCATCTGCACAATGCCCTTCATCCTTTGCACCATTTACACCCAAGTTTGTCATTAGCTAGTCAGGCCCATAACCAACCACTGAAGAATCAATCGGGTGCTATTTCTGCTGGTATCTTTCAGAAACCCAGTTTCCTGAGCCAGCAGCAAGGAAATTTTTTCAACACTTCAAATGAGACAGACAGCTCTACGGCAGCGACATTAGCAGCAGCTCACTCAAGCCTGTCAGCTACGAGTCCAAACTTTCTTTCTACATCTGAACAGTATTCAGTCGATTTGTCTAGAGGCAGAGAAGTGCATCAGCCTGCAGGCCAAATTGGTGGTTTTTGTGATCTAAGCTCTCGAAAGAGCGTTGCAAGACCCTGGCCTTCTGCCGTGACAGGATCGCAGTCCTCGTTCTCCTCAACGGGAACTCCGTTATTTGCACCTGGCGCCTCCGGAAGTAGTACCAGCGGGAGTACTCTTGTGGCACCAAACACACCAACCATTCCTGTGATTCTTTCAAATACCAATGAAACAGCGTCTAACACTGCTGCGGCAAGTGTGACGGCGTCTGGTTTTGTCAAAAAAATAGGGTGAGTCGAGTAATTATTACTATTTAAATACTGCTTTTCGGCAATTTCCAATCTCTTCCAAAGGAAACATCATTTTGTAGTTATTTTAAAAAATACAGAAAAAGACAAATCCATCCTTTTTATATAATACTCCTGCATGTTCGGGTATACATGCTTTACTACTAGTATAATCTTCTTAAACATGTATATGTCCATTAACATAATCTGTCTTATCCTCAAAATACCCAGGCTGTCTTCTTTCGGCATTAATCCTTAAAAATTTAAAACTCTGTGTTCATTAACAAAATCTGTCTCATCTTCACAATACCCAAGCTGACTTCTTTCAGTATTCATCCTTAAAAATTTAAACGTGTCCTTGCACATGTTGCTAAATCGGTCACTCTTTGTGGAACAGCTATGCATGTCCGTCAACTTCAACGTTGTATTTGTTGTTTCAGTCTAAACATGTGTTCTCTCTACACTACAGCCAAACAATCACCAGTTAAACGGATTAATAGTGTAATGATGACTATCGGGTTTCAAACTACAATGCATAAACAGTGGTTCTAGCAAACTGAGGTGCGTCTATCTTTTATCAGTCTTCTATGTATTGAGTGGCCACTGTACAAATTCTCTGTACACTTGATTATATTTTTTGGTAGATTTCGCTAGTTTCATATAAGTTGTTTGATTTTTGGAGTTGGTATACTAATTATTCAAATCAAGTTTACGTATTTAAAATAAATAGCATTTCTTTACATAGTTTAACCAAAATCACACCGGAGCAAAGCCGCCACAAGTTAACTGTAAACATCCAGTCTATTCCTATCGGAATACTGATGGACATTATTATTATGCACGGAAAACCATCAAAATTATACTTCAAATATCATGCAGAAATCAGACAATAATTGTGAGTAATCAATGACAAAAGTAGGATAGGTACGTGAAGCGCTATGGCCGAGTATAGGTTGCCTTAGGACACCTTGTAGCAATAGCCACTTTTGAAGCTGAGGACGCACCAAGTGTTCTATCTAGGGATGGCATGAATTTAACATAAAGTACTCGCAGAAGCGCACATATTATGATAAAGTAGTTCGCAAAATGATGAAGGCAGCCTTCGAGCCGCAGAAGAGAAAATAAAATAACAAATAATTTTTTTACTAGATCGATGCGCTTTATACGAGCAAAATTCTTTATATAATTGATTAAAAATAAAGCGCATGTGAAGATAATAAATGGCTTCTGACGGATTGGAAAACTTAGTAGGAGGATAGACTGCAAAAATGAAAACTATGACTGCGGACATAGAGATAATTAAGTCTCGACTGGATGACACAATAATAATAAATTCCGAGGGAATTCGCAAAAACGACCCAACCAATATCGATGAAGTCAATGCACTTGTCCTCTAAATGAAGTTGTCAGATTGCGATGCATTTTTGGCTTTGTCTTTAGCCAAAACAGATGTCAGAGGTCGTGACCATCACTGGATGGCAACAATACAATACGACCATTTGCAATCCACATTAATATTAATCTCGATTGTTCAATAGGTATATTCATAAAAATCAGATTTTTGTAATCTGCACAATATTAACTATTTTTAGATTTGTTGCAGATAACTTTTCAAAATTTTCATTTTTAATTTATTTTCGAACGGACAGCTTTAATACGAAGCCCCAAGCAGACCAATCACCTACCAACAGGACACCTCATATATCGACATGTGGTGCAAACACGGATCAAAATGACTGTGAATATCAACCATCTACTGTTGAAAAGAAGCGTCAGAGAGTGCGGCACGTTAATAGATCGAAGGCGTCTGAAAAGCGTTTGCAACGAAATCGCTGTTTGGTACATTCACTGGGTACGAAAAACATGACCGAGCCCCGTGTGCGCCACCCTTCGAGTGGTTGGCTCGCCGTCTCGCCTTTGCAACAGATCAGTCGTTTAGTCAGTTGTCAGCCGAAACTGTTGCATTTGGGTTTATTACAAAATCTGCTTCTTTCCACACTAACTTCACAACAGCAACTTCATCAACCGCATCCTCTTTACCAACTGGCGTCAGTAGGTTATTCTGGCATTCCAATTCTCGCTTCCAATAACATAATTTGTAACGGAGTGAATGTTGCTTCCTCATTAGCCTCGTCATGTGTTGGAAGCACATCAGCTGTGTGTAGTGTTGCTCCGACGGTTTCGTGCTTGCCTTCCGCTACAACATCTACAATGTCCAACTCGAATACAGCAACAACTTCAGTTGTATCTGCTGTTGTTCCCAATAGCATTGTGTCTCCTAGTAATATAAGCAATACTGGCAGTATGAACACTGGCGGAGGCGTAGCTGGGTGTTTGCAGGCTACCAGCAATTCGTGTGGACTAGGATTCAGTGGATTGGGAGGTGTAGGCGGATTGCTAGGTTCATTGCCAGTTGGTAGTATGAATCTGGTAGACATTGCGCGTTGTCTAAGTGCATTTGGTCGTGTTGTCGTCAGTACCACCTATCCAGCATTGTGTACGGCAAAACTTCCCGATGAGATGGTGGTCAATCTTCCGGGAAAAGTAAGCTCTCTTCACCCATGCTATTTGCACTTTTCTCACAACCTTCAAAATGATTTTATCTGTTGTTATATAGAGCTGCTTACCTTTTTATATACGAGCAATTTACGCAAAATCCTTGTTGCCTTAATTATCCTGTTGTATTTGAAGAGAACGACATTCTTTCATTCATAACTGTTAAACTTACACTGATCTATAGATTTAATTTCTGTCGTCACAGCCGTAAAAACCGCTTTCTCAATTGCTAACCCAACAGTCTCTATTATTCGAAAATACACTTTATTACGGCAAACCCCATATTGCAGTAATTTGGAGTAAAGCTATGATGCTCCTATGTGCGTTATATATTGAATGTATAATGACAAGATTTTGATTATATTTATATTATCCGCATAAACTCAGTAATGCATCGGGTAGCAAAGGCAGTTTACCAAATTGACCGGCTTCGCCCTCATTGGGAACTCTTTAAGTACTTTCCAGAATTTGTCGTTGACGGGATACAAACCAGTGCACATGTGTTTCGGAGTTTGTCTCTGACCATTGCGCCACTTGTGCCACATAATACACGCAAATTGAAGTCAAAGACCGACTTATATTTTCTGATTAGCCTTCAGAAATTTCTTAATACCTGAAGTTCCAACTAACCACCCCCGATCCTTCATTATACAGTAGACAACATGCCACGAGGCAATTATATTGATTTGAAGTCTAATGACAGAAGATTTCCAAGTAATGACGAAACCAGTCCACTTGATGAATTTCCATGGTTAATCAGAAACTATAAGTTGGTATATTATTTAAAATTCCGCGTAGGATGCGGCACGGGTGACCCAGCGGATAGAGCCACAAACTCTGATGCAAATGTGCCCAGATTCATTTCCCATTCGCGGATAATTCTGGACAGTACTTTAAGTGATTACATTGAGAACGAAATCGGTCTACTGGATTAATTGCGTTTGTTACCTAATGCATTATTTATTTCATGCTAACAAAATATCTTTTACTCTTATTGTTTTCACATTTGGCGTGCATTATTTCGTGAAATCCCATCGGTTGCTAAATTTGAAACATGCTCTCAAAAGATCAGTTTTAATTAATTATTTCTGTACTTCAAAGATTAATTCTCTTTTTCATCTCCACAAGCATCGATCCGCAAAGTATGTCAATATCAATAATATAGAACGCTAAGCTTCAACAACCGTAAGAGTTAGAAATGCAGGTTGCATTAATAGCTTAAATGTCACAAATCTATAAGTCCTGTGGTTCGCTACCTATCTTATTTAAGGGATAGGTTGACATTTTTTTCGCGATAACTTATCTAATTCTTACTATTTAGACTTTTCGTTGCTTGAGGTGAGTCGACAATTGCTCACGTCTTCAAAAACTGCAATTGTTATTCATGCGATAACCATTTCGAATAAGTTCTATTTCGACCAAAATGAGGTGATATAGCTGATACTCTTAACTAAAAGCAGTTACCTGAATGGCTAAATGTATTTTGCTGTCCACTACGCCGTCTTTCTAAATCCTACCGCAAATTTAACTTAGTTGATCGTAATGTACTACAGGATATTTATATTTTTAACGTGCGGTTTATATCATCATTATTCTGTCACAGAACAATGATAAAAATATTTTAAAATAAATAAATCTAATAATGAGAATGAAAATATTAAGAACAGTTTTGCCATAGATAATATTATAAAACTAAGACATTAAATGATAGTGATTCGTGAAGGAAAAGATCTTGTTCATATGGTAAATACTTACCTAGGTAATTGAGAAACGAATTTACCTATGCCTCTATAAAACATAATTTATGCCAAATTTTTATAATAGTAATGACGTTCAACAACGATGTCCATATTTGGTTAAAGTTTGCATCAAAATGTGTTCTCCTTTACTTGAAGGATGACGGCGTCGTAGTTCTGCCATATGGTAGATTAATTGGCCTAAACGACGTAGGCGGTACTGCTTTGTTATTCTACAATACAGATTTTCAATTGTAAATTTATCTTTCGATATGAAAGATATCGCTATGATATAGATCAAGGCCAGAGTGAATGGTTTTGCTAGATTAACAGGTGTTCATAAATAGCTGTAATTCTCAATTTTGGTGAACCTTAGCATACATTGAATCCATTGTGTTGGTGTTCTGTAACGACTCAGCAATCATAGTATTGGTACCATGTACTTTTTCCGCAACCATAGTATTGTTACTATGTACTTTTTAGGCAACCATAGTGTTTATATCAGGTAATGACACAATAGCCATAATGTTGGTGCCCTTTAAAGGCTTGGTATATATTATATAAAGTGAGTTGGCTTTGAAGTTGCATTGTCGAAGACTTTGTATGAAGTTGGCTTCACTACTGTAGGTTTACACATTCGTATAGGGTATCGTACCGTCCTTTTTACCAACAATCCGCACCCAAATATATAGTAGATAAAGGTCTTAATACCGATTCCTACTGATTAGTCGCCAGTAAGCACAAAACGAATATGCACGAGATTATCTGTTCCGTTCATAGTTTCTATAGTTTATCCTTCTGGAAATATTTGAACTATATAATTAAACGAACATTGGCTGCGCGGGTGGTGATAACAATTATTATAATCAAGGTTGCGGTCTTGATATAAACACCTGACCCATTAATTACTTACATATGTCAGTATAAACTAAGAATCGTATAGTATATAAAAGGCAATTCATCCAGTAGACCGGTTTCGTCCTTATTGGGAACTCATCATGTACTGGCCAGAATTTGCTGCGGACACGACTAGAACCTGGGCACGTCTGCTTCGGAATCTGGTGCTCTAACCACTGAGCATTATATAAATGTTCATTTCAATACCACTTCCCCATGTAGTGTGGGGTCTGTTCAGTAATGACAGATTGGGCATGGTTAGTTGGAACTTTGGGTCTAAATGGATGCCATATGAGCTCCACCTAAAAGAAAAATAGACTAACCAAGTTACATTAGTTAGTATATAACTGAAAATTGTGTACAGTGTAGTGTGCGGCAGGATGGCTCAGTGGTTAGAGCACCAGATTCCGAAGCAGATGTGCCCAGGTTCTAGTCCTGTCCGCGGCAAATTCTGGCCAGTACTTGATGAGTTCCCAATAAGGACGAAGCCGGTCTACTGGATAATTGCCTTTTCTACACTATACAATTCTTAGTTTATACTGACATATGTAAGTAATTAATGGGTCAGGTTTTTATATCAAGACTGCAACCTTGATTATAATAATTGTTATCACCACCCGCGCAACCAATGTTCGTTTAATTATATAAATGTTCATTTTCAATACCATTTCCCCATGTAATGTGGTGTCTGTTCAGTAATGACAGATTGGGCATGGTTAGTTGGAACTTTGGGTCTAAATGGATGCCATATCAGCTCCACCTAAAGGAAAAATTGACTAACCAAGTTACATTAGTTAGTATATAACTGAAAATTGTGTGTAGTGTAGAGTGCGGCAGGATAGCTCAGTGGTTAGAGCACCAGATTCCGAAGCAGACGTGCCCAGGTTCGTATCCTGTCCGCGGCAAATTCTGGCCAGTACTTGATGAGTTCCCAATAAGGACGAAACCGGTCTACTGGATGAATTGCCTTTTCTACACTATACGATTCTTAGTTTATACTGACATATGTAAGTAATTAATGGGTCAGGTGTTTATATCAAGATCGCAACCTTGATTATAATAATAATATTTGAACTAATTTGTTACTAGGTGCGCAACACCTAATACATAATTGAATATATATTAGTTCTCTGACACAACATTATCTAACAGTATAATACTAGTTTGATTAAGTTTTAGTAAGCCATTTCGATTTTATTGATGGTGACTGGGTCGTTACACTATGTTCAGCTTTTTAAATTCGACTACGTTAGCATTTTATCTCGATTAAGGACTTAGTTAAGCACTCTACTCTAAAACTGTTAGCAACTGTGATGTTGCGCGTTTCTCACATTGTACACAGCAGAGACAACTCATTCAATCAACGGTGTTCCTTTTCACACAGCACACTTGCTCCTCTATTGTAAAGACCCATTGCCTCAACTTATTTGTCCATTGATATCGCATATTTGAGCAACGAAACCGTTTCATAACAATAAGTTAATGCATATAATTTTTAATTCGACTTAAATAACTTGTTTCCTTGGCTATGTAGATGAATAAATGGCTTAGAAAACTCACATTACAAAATAAATCCAAAAATGAATGTATATGTCAGCTTAGTGCTAACATATATATTTTTGTCACAATCAACTGCGCATTGAATCAGGTAGCACGGATAATTCTTTCAGTAGGCCAATTTCGACCATATCAGAACCTCTCCAAGTACTGTCCAACATCTACTGTGAATGGGAATCTAATCGGAGAACATTCGCTTTGAAAACTGATGCTTACCACTGCAACACCCATGTCGCATAAAAAGCAATTAATACAGTAGACCGGTTTCGCCATTATTTGGATCTCACCACGTACTGTTAAGAATCTGCTGTGGACGGGACTCGAACCGGAGCACGTTTTCTTCGGAGTCTTAGACTATCAACTGCAGCGCCATTGTCGCATATTAAATGCAATTTGAAATCATATTTCAACTTCATTCGTTCAGGCTGAACCTATTTAGAAAGTCTTAAGAAGAATTTATAACTTGCCACTCCCGATCTGTCATTTTACAACGGACATGATACCACTTGGTGAATTTACATTGATTTAAAGTTTAAAGGCAGGTTTTTCATATATATTTGTCAGTAGACCAGTTTCATCTTTATTTGTAATTATTCAAGTACTGCCCAGACTTTGTCGCTGACGGGACTCGAACCATAGTAGATTTCCTTCGGAGTTTCAGTCCACTGCGCCAGCCATGTCGCATACGATACGCATTTGGAAGTCTTATACTGGCATATGTTTTTATATAGTTGCAAGTAGCGTACGGCAGGAGTAGCTCAGTGGTTAGAGCAACAATATCCGAAGCAGGCATGCCAAGGCGCGAACCCTGTCCGCTGCAAATTCTGGACAGTACGTGAAGAATTCACATTAAGGACGATAACGGTCTACGGGATGAGTTGCATATACATTTGTTCTCTGCAACAAACAGTATTCAACCTACGGAATGAGTTGCCTTTTGAATTAGTATACAATGGTAAATGTATGTGTATAATGAGACTTGTTTATATCCAGTCCTTAACCTTGATTTAAAATAAATACATATTGCATTAAGAAAAAGAGGTAGTCTGTATTTCGATTACGGTATTTCTTTCTGATATATATAGTCATACAAAGCAAACTGATTAGTTAATTTCAGGCGTTTATTAATATTTGATCCACCCCGTTTGTAAGCTTCTTCGGAGCCGAACACATTCCGGTCACAGAAACGCTAAATCTAGGGAATTTTGAGCTATTTTTGTAACTTGTAGGTAAAACTACCAATATTTTTCATTTTACGATTTGTATTTGCATATTTACATATACAACGTATTATTGAGGATATATTTTTTTTACGTGTATAGTTTAGGACGTTTGTGTACATACAGGCTGCTAATGGTGCAACTATAGCTTACATTAATATACATAAATACGCTGATGACTACTTCCTAAACGAATTTTAATTTAAACTCTGTCAGGTAGTGCTTTTAATTTTTGTGTTATGTGTCTACAAGGAGAAAAAATCGAAGATATCATCGGCAAGATGGATGAAAATACCAGAAGCGTCTAAATTTGTTGTGGCAACAGGTAATTTAACACAAAAGCATTAAACTAAGATATGATTAATCATCAACATCCATCGCAATGATCTTCTAAAAATAAACTGTATATTTGAAAATGTCGACGGGCCTCTACGGAAATGCGCTCGAATGTATAATCAATTAATGATTTCATTTTTTGTATGGTCTTTGAGAAAACGTATGTGTCCGGACGAACCTTCGGTAGTACTTTGTACATACAGATGGCAGTGAAGAAGGCTGTCACAATTAAGCGACCGCAAACTGCCAAGACGTATAAGTGTAGGAAGAGCAAGGAACCTTACCACATCTATATCTTGAAAATGCGATTTCGGGTACATCCGAAAGCGGGTATTTCCTCCAAGGTTATGTCAGTAATAAACCGTATATTTGTTTCAGAAAACTGATAAATTAATTTATCATTAATCTTTAAATCAGTGCGGTCTATCATCGTGTAAAAGTTGGTGGCTATTTACAAATTATGACAGGTGAAAAGGTTAGATGAAATATGTGCAGCTCTGTGGCAAATGTTAGTTTTTCATATAGCAAATGTTTGAGTCAACAGACCCACAGTTTGCGCGCATGTTTTTTTAACAAGACTTAATTGGCTTTTTAATCATATACAGCGTTTTGTTGGTGTTGCTGCTGCTGCTCTCAAAACTTTCGTATCGAAGATTTTTAGCTTGAAATTTTATTACTTTTAAATGGAGCTCCAAAAACGTGATTTAAAGAATTGTTATCAACACTCCTGCATTCAATAATTGCTTAAATTTATATCTACTTACTTTGTCTAATAATCCCCATGGAGCCTTGAAGAACAGACTAACAGTTGACTTTTATGTTTTTCAACCAGTCTTCTTGAAAACAGCAGCTTCCGCTGTTTTAGCCTGGTAGGCTTTAACCGAATGCGGTTACCTAAGCAAACATGATAAACAAACAGGTACCCATTGTGTTGTTGTGTTGTTGTTGATTATGAGGTACTCTGAACGATACAGTGGAACAAACGATAAACGATGACTGCATCCAGAAGAAGAACGATATTTTTTTAAATTTACTATTTCCAAAAGATGCATCATTCGATATAATTACAATACGAATTAAATATACACTGAATACTCGCATGCCTAATAGAACATCTTTGTGGCCAAATCACTTGCTGACCGTAAAGAAAAAAGATCAACTCTGCGATCGAGTAGCCCGATATTGTTTATTTATACACATGGCAGCTGTTCCGAGTGCTCTTTATGTGTGACCGACTGAAGACGCTAATCCAAAAGCATCTTAAAAATTTTTGTTAATCGTATAAGTTTCTCTTACATATCCTTTAGATTACGGAGTCGCTTATGCGTGTATGTGAATAAAGTAGGCAATAGAAGCTATTCCCGCGTAATCATTTTGTTCTTGCATAATGTCAAGCCATGAGTACAGTATAAAGCAGGTGGCCTTTTGAAAGTTATGCAAGACAGTCTAAACTAGTTGCAACGAAGCGATTTCGTCAAACCATAGGCAAACACAAAAACACGTGCTCTGTACAAGAACACGCACATACACAATTATAAAATAACAATGCAAAAATTGCTCAAGCAATGTAAAGCGTGGTAACTGGTTTTAACACGTCTACTAATCAATAATTGCTTTAGTCCCAATGCATTGCGTAGGTGAAGGTCGGTGTGGATAGGTAATATTACTGATGATAATAATCAAAACAGCAAAAGTATTTTTGCAAATGAGGAAAACAACGATATTGTGAATGAGAAATTGAAGAATGACGAGGAAGCCAACGGTAATGCTTATGTTATGCATAGATGAGGCCACACGTGACGGCAGCAATTTGTCTGAGGATGTACTTTTCCGCTAGTGATTTTTATATCGATTATGGTGACTATCGAGTTACAATGATTACTAGTGCGTTAATGAGTCTTTTATCACTTTAATACTGATGTAGTTTTAATGACAGTTATGCTTCTGATTGTGAATAAAGAAAAAGCAATGTCATTGATACCACGGTGTAGAATAAGCAGAGGAAAGCAGAGGATTTTATGCTTGGAAAATAAGTGCTATTTTGGATAATTATAAAAATGGTAAGGAAGCACGTGATCTAAGGCGTTATGCCGTTTTTTATTCTTTTAATTAACAGCGAACACACTAGAATAAAATATGATAATGATGACTATGAGAATGAGGAGGAGACGGAGAGGTTAAGGATAAGGATAGTTACTTTTTTTAATCGAAATGCCTATGCTTATTGTGTGATTGAGCCTGAGTGTGTCCAGATAATAATGAGGAAGAGCAAACAAAATGTTAAGAGACTATATATGAAGACATTACCTAACCATTGATTTATTGATCAGAACGGTTTTGTAACTTTTTGTGCTATACTTGTGGTACAAATGCGCTGTTTGAGTTTCTCTTACTGGAAAAGCCAATGAGGAAATTTCAGATAAGCACAATCTCAATACACTCCTAGAAGCGAATGACCCAGTATTCATTTTCAGTCCTCTTCTAATTGAATTTCATTGGTGTCCGGCATTGATGCACCATGTTTTTCTTTAAATCAAGTTTACGAGCTTCAAGTAAACACTAATCCCATTGTAGTTAACCAGTCGTCGATCAACATAGCAAATCTACCGTTAGCCACATGTACTGACGCGTTTTTACCTTCCATGATCATCATCAAAGTACAAAGGAAAATTGACTAACGAAGATCAAATCACAATGTATATATGTTCAAAGAAAAATTAGATATACGGCTCTCACCTCGAGCAGTCTCCCATACTCTGTACTAGACTGGAAATGTCGGCTGCACAATTTCTATTCAGTCACGAACAATAAAGTTTTGCAGTTTTCGCTACATGCATGTAGGTAATATAATTAAACGATCAATGCTTTTGCGGGTGGTGATGACAATCCCTTTAAATCAAGTTTGCGAGCTTAGAGTAAAAACTAATCCCATTGTATTTAACCAGTCGTCGAACAACATAGCAAAACCATGTTGTGCTTGTGTAATGCTGAGAATTGGTAGTTATAGCAGTAGTAGTAGCAGTGGTAGTACTGAAATGGGCATTAATTTATTTGATGAATTTTAACAAAATTGGAAAACCCAAATTTCGTCTTTGTCCAACTTAGCATATAAAAACGTTAGTGAACTAACTATTCTCTATACATATAACTATAAATATATTTAAACTAGGCGAACATAAAACTTGGACGAACATTTGAGCCTATTCGATAATCAGAGCTACCAACAATGTGATCTCTGTGACAGCTTGGAGTATGGTTCCGAACAACTTTTGCGACTACACTAAAACGCTCTAGGCACAGAAACATTAGTGAGCAATCTACTGTGTGTATAATACCAAGAATTCCATTAATGGTGAGGCAGCGTCGCCAGTAGACTTCCTCCATGATTTCCTTGGAATTCATAAGGTTAGCGCAACCTATGAAAGCAGTCTCCGGAGCGACGGTAACTCATCGGTCTATTGACTAGATAGATCTGGCAGCCCACAACAGTAATTTTTAGTATTGCCATGGTTTCATCGCTTAATTCCCAGCCTAAACAATGAGGATGCAACTGGATGAAGGCCTACGGTAAGATGGGCCGAAATATCTTGCTAAAAGAAAATTACTGGAACAATGAAAGCTGCGTTAGTCAAAACGCAGATCAGGTAATTTCAATTAATCCAGGTGCGAAACACGGAAACTCCTTCAAGAAATATTGACTAGACATTCGTATTCCTTCAGGCCATATGCATATCGTTCATTTGAATAATTAATTGACCATTAATAATTAGCCGTGTTCTGCTAGATTGATTGTTCGCGTTTCTATGCTTCTATTCAATTACAAAAATTACTATTTTAATATTTTCGCCTAAATTATTACCCTCTTGCAGTCCGTGACGATGAAGACTTAGACTGTTTATGAAGGAGTCCTCTATTTACTTCTGAACTTCGTGATAAATTATTTATATTGATTCGCTTGATATACGAGCTTTATGAAATTATTAATAACTGTCCCATCGAAGACGAGAAAGAGACATTTTAAAGTACAAAAAATATTTATTTTTAATATTCGTCTCAAGTATCAACGAATGCTCGTGTTTATTGTTTTCCAAAAGCAAGATAACATTAATAGTTAAAGCGACAACAGGCAGCAAAATAAGGAATTGTCGAAGTATTAACAGGTTTTTGCCATACTTCATGTCCAATTCACTCTCAAATTACTCACTTGCTTTTGCGTTGCGTTAGTCTGGTTGCAAATACTATATTCCTAATGCTTCGTCGCCACTAACACAGTCCTCGATTTTATACGTGCCACAGCTTCCCATTTGTTTTGAACGCTTGCCTAATTTACTCTTATTTACCTCTTACCTGATTCAGTCAACGGAGCTCGTAGCAAAGCATACATTCAGGCGCCCGGGCTAGCCATATGCCGCATACCCTTAAATTGTTAATTTTGCCGATTGTGAACATAAATTCGCCCGTTTTTGTTTCGTTCATTGCCGACTGAGCGCCAGTAGGCATTCGTCATTAGCGAAAGTTATCAGCCGATTTTTTCTATCTAGCTTCTCATCAGTGTGTTGTTACCGTCAAGTCTAGTCAAGGAACACCTATATTGGTTGAGCCATCTTTTCGAAAGATCGCTTACACATCCTGCTCGCCAATTTACCGTTTCAAATCCTGTAGGTAGATTCGTTGGAATGGTAGGCCAGCAATTTTTTTTTAGCTTAATGCCATTATTAGAGATGTCGGTCATTTCATCAAAACACACCGGAGTCTCATTAGCCAAAAGGCATTTAAATATCTTGGAACAATTCTTCTTTATCATAACTGTTACATTTCTAACGCATAATAATAATAATAGCAATTTTATTTATTCACAATGCTTTTTCAATTTTGAGACAATCGTTGTAATAATTTTGCTATAAACTGCGTTTCGCTAAAATTTTAAACTGATAATCAAATACTTCACCATTTTAAAAAATCAACTTCGAACGAAATGTGTCCCATTATCATATACAAATTAGTGTTTGTGCTTCAGTTACAAATTTAAGAAATGAAACAATGGAAAATGAAGATATTACACACACACACACACACACACACACACATATATATATATATATATATATATATATATATATATATATATATATATATATATATATATAGTCTGTTGTACAAAAGTTTTATTGCTTTTTCTCTTGCTTATTACTCATATAGCCATGTAGCTATTTTATTTGAGGCACAAAAATGAAATATTTTCAGGCATATCGTGTCTAACATTTGTTTGTTCTTAACTTTATTACCATCGTAGAGGTGCCATTTCAAGCTGATTGTTTGCTTCAATCTTAATCTCTTTTTATTTTAATGCACACACTCCACTCAACATTTGTACAGATTTAACAGTCATATTTAACCACTTACTTTATTGAAATTTTGGCTTATTCTCCTTAACTGCTTTATCTGCGAAAGTTGTAATTCAGTTCAGCAACAAATCGAATAAATTGTTTGTAAGCGTTATAAATCGTTTCGCAAATGTTTATATCCTTTCGCTACATCCAACTAATCCTATGGAAGATCGGCAGCCTTATAACGTCTATGCATTCATGTTCACTGGACAACGAATATTTACAGCAAAAACTTTCAAGTCTTGAAAGTGGAACCTGTTACATAATTTAGCTAATCGAATTTTGAGGTCACGCACTGAGAACAATGTCGAGGAAGAATTAGAGCATTTGGAGAATATCTTGCAAATGAACTGTAAAATGCATTACTTTACTTATGTTAGCATGAGACCTTGTGCCGTTCGCGTAACGAATACAATAACATAAAAGTCTACTTAATCGTACGTGTCCGAGAAAATCTTTCTACATAGGCGCTTTTTGCTTACTGGCGACAATCAGTTGGAGTCGGCACTACTACCCAAACTCACTATATGTTTGGTAAAGAAACATGGGACTTTGTGATGATGCAAATTTCTATGCTTATGTGTATTAAAGCAGTGGTAGTGCCAACTTGACAAATACCAGAAGCAGTACGGTTATTATCAATTACACTAACTATTACATTGCAGAAGCAGAATAAGCAAACAAGCACAAACATCTAAATCATAAACTGTGCGGGGGGTGATAATTATTTATGTAAGGTTTGTGAGCTTGATGTAGCACTAATGCATTTAATCAGTCGTACAAAATAGCATGGTCGATAGTTGCGTTATTCTGTGCGACTGTTTGAATACAATGGGATTGATGATTATATCAAGCTCGTAAACTTGATTTCACAATTTTTATCACCACCTGTGCAATCAATGATTATTGATTTGCAAACTTTTATATATATATATATATATATATATATATATGAGAGAGAGAGAGAGAGAGAGAGAGAAAGAACTGGAAAATGTTCATGTTCGTTATTGCACAGAAATTGTGCAGCCAACATTTCCAGTCAAGTGCAATGTATGCGAGACTACTAGAAGTGAGAGCCGCATATCTGATTTACCATAACTTACGCATTGCGATTTGATCCTCGCTAGTCAGTTTGTCGTCGTACTCTGATGATGATCATGGAAGGTCGGAACGCGTCAGTCCGTGTGGCTGGCGGTAGTTTTGCTATGTTGATCAACGATTGGTTAAATACAATGAGTTAGGTGTATATATAAATCTTGAGACTGCATTCGAAATTAATGGGCGACTCATGGATCGAACTATGGATTATTTGTTTTAAATTTATGCAACTCATTTCGGAAATTGAAAACAATTTTCTGCATTGGGCATACATTATATATATATATAATATATAAATATATAAATATATATATATATATATATATATATATATATATATATATATCAATGTGTAATGGCAGAATTTAAAAAAAAATGTTATCAATATAAGTTAAACATTGCACAGGATAGACAATAAATCTCATCCTCTAGTTTGGCTTTCTTTGTTTGGCTCTCATCATTAGTTAACATAATTACGGCCATCGTGATTTTTAACCCTGGAACGTTTGGTTTAGATCTGTGCATTTCATCATCAACACCGCCAAAGTAAATAATTGCATTCACTCTTCGGTTTTATACAAACGTCTTTTTTGTAAATTAATTAAATCAGGGTTACGATCTTTATATAAACAGTTGTGCTAGTATTATGTACATTTGTTAATATAAACTATGAAATGTATAATGTAGAAAAGGCAATTCATCCAGTAGACCGCTTTCGTATTTATTGTGAACTCATCACGTACCGTCCAGAATTTTCCGTGGACAGCGCTCGAACTTGGGTTCGTCTGCTTCGGAATCTTTTGCTCTAGTCACTGACTTAACCTGCTGCATACTGTACGCAATTTTTAGTTATATACGAATTAAAGTTTCTTGGTTGGTCTTTCCTTTAGACGGAGCCCATATGGAATCTCTTTAGACCTAAAGTTCCTAATTTTATGTTAGACTTTTCTTTAGATAGATCTGTGTGGTTATCGTTTTCAACCTAATATATCATCTAACTATACCCCGATCTTCCATTAGAGTCCAATCATGTGCTATCTGGGAGTGGTATTTAATTTAATAAAAATGTCAAAATTTGATTATGCCAGTATTTTTCCATTGTTGTCTTAAAGATTTTTGAAAAAAATCAAGGTTTCCAGCATGATATAAATACCAACCTCATTATATTTAAATCGGTCAAAGTAAATTAAACAATATAGAGTGCAGGAAAGCAATCCTTATTGAGAACTCTTCAAAAACTGTCCAGAATTTTTTCGCTGGCGTGGCTTGAACTGGGAACGTTCGCTTGCCACTTACTACAAACAATTTTCAGTTATATACCAGCTCGTGGTGTTTGGTTATCCTTTTCTTCATGTGGAGCTTGTGGCATCTCCTTAAAACTAGACTTTCAATTAGCCACCCATAATCTGTCATTATAGAACAGGCAGCATGCCACCTGGAGAACTAGTTTTGATTGAAAGATTTATACAACTAAACAAAAGAACGTAAATTAGTATATAACTGAAATTTTTGTGTAGTGTGTGGCAGGGTGGCGCAGTAAATAAATTCACTGACTCCGCAGCAAATACGTCCAGTTCGGGCTCCGTCTTCAACAAAATTCAGGAAAGTAATTGAAGAGTTCCGAATAAGGACGAAACCAGTCTGCTGAATGAATTGCCTTTGCTAACTTATACAACGTTTAGTTTATGCTGGTGAATGTATATATGTAATTGGATCGGTGTTATTATGAAGCTCGCAACCTTATTTTAAATAATTGAAATCGCCATCCGTGTGGTCAATAGTTGCTTAATTTTCTTAAGAACCTATTTTTCATTTTTACTTTATTTCGCTTCCATTGCCTAACAACTGACTCGCGCTGCTTTTCAGTGTATTTTTTTCATCCTGATTTTATTTTCTGATGGGCAGTTATGAAAATCGTACTTGGCTGTTAACGACTTTGAAATGTTTTTTCTTGACATATATTTTTCTTTTAATTCTTTGTTATTGGTATTATGTATTGTTTATATCATTCAAAATATGTGAGTGTATGTGTGTGTGTGCTGCCATCATTGTATAAAAACTATAATTGATTTGTGGGTGAATATGCTTGTAGTCATTGCCGGTCGTGTGTTTCAGAGCCTCGCTCATTACTCTGTGAAAATAATCAGAAGCACAACACGCACCACTCGACTTTTTAGCGGAATTTTTCGTACTTTTGGTTACTTTCTGACTGTGTAGTGCTTAGCTCTAGAAAATGATCGGTCTGTGTGGCAAAAATAACGCTCTTCTAAGCATTTTTTGCGCAGAAACTGTACTCCTATAAAATAAAGTCTGAATACAATCCGTTTAAAATCATAAGCGTAAACCAACAAATTAACTGTTTGCCAGTTTTGATTGTTACTGCTGGTGGATTCTATCTTCTGCTTCACATCTTCGTCTTTTCTATAGGCAAGCATTCATGCAGTTGACTATCACGGTTGCTCACAGCGTCATGGTGGAACCGACCCGGTTGAAGTGCGTTTATTAGATCCGTCTGGTAGACGGGCTCCGACTCGCCTCCTCGACATGGGTGATGGCAGTTATGCACTAAGCATGCGACCTTCGGTGGCTGGTCTCCATCGCTTGACGGTGCAAATTTTAAGTCGACCGATCCGTGGCAGTCCCTTCCACATTGTGGTAAAACAAAACCAACGGTCTACTTGGTGTCTTACAGAAGGTAGGACGTTTTCTGCTCATTGTTTTGTCGAGGTGCAATTTGCAATTGATTTGCTTTCAATTGCGTATTGGTCACTTTTATCAGGATAGGCTTCTGATTGAAGATTTGCCTACCCATTCCTAACATAGAGCTTTTTTTCTTCATTCGTCCATTTGCTGACGGTTATTGTCTTATGACCTTTTAAATATAATATTTGTGCTAGCTTTAGACATTTCAATCTGTCATTCAACATTTTATTTATTCCATGTGTTTACTGTGTGTGTATTTATATACACATTTTGTGTAACCTTTTCTGGTTTCCTAATTCCATATCATTTTTTGTGTTCCAGCTGTTTAAGGCCTATTTGTAACTTTCGCCTTCTTCAGTTCTGCAGGTATCCGTGTGTGCCCATTCAAGTTAAATTTTACAGAAATAATTTGAGATATTACCTTTAGACATTCGCCAAAATCTAGTCTGTAAACTAACACGAACTTCCTCTTTCATATTTTGTAAGGTAAAAAATTCTTTCCTTACATATAATGAACACGACTATTGTATCTCACAAATTTATTAATTCCATCATGTATATAATTTGAAGTCATAAAAGTACAGTAATTTCTTGAATACCTAGTGTTGAGATGTAGACGTTATTTATAACAACTTTTTAGTAGGAATTCACAGTTGATACATTGTATTACAGTCATTTTCTATCATCAATATATATATATATATATATATATATATATATATATATATATATATATAGTATAAATTAAACGTTGCATCGAGTAGCAAAGACAATTCATCCAGTAGAACGGGTTCATCATTTTTTGGAACTTTAAGTACCATCCAGAATATTCCGCGGACAGTACTCGAATCAAGTCACATTTGCTTCGGAGTCAGATTCTCCGCTGCCTCCGCCGTGACACATACTGAATGCAATAAGGAGTCATGTACCAATTTTTGATTCTGGTATGCTGCGTGCAGTATGCAGCACGTGTGGCGCAGTGAATAAAACTTCATAATCCGAAATTAATGTGATCCGGTTCGAATCCAGTCCGCGGCGAATTCTGGACAGTATTTTAAGTGTTCCAAATAAGAACGAAACCGGTCTACTGGAGGAATAGGTTTTGCAAACTGATGCGATGTTTAGTTTATGCAGCAAAATATATTAAGTCAAAATCCTGGCATTAGACTATATATATATATATATATATATATATATATATATATATATATATATATATATATATATATATATATATATATATGAAATGAAATTTTATCAGATACAAGAACCGCATCATACGCGCAATTTAATAATCAATTATTAAAAGTGGATGTAAACAAAAACATGCGTTTTTCAGACCAGAAAATAAGGCAATCTACCAAAACATCCCTGTTAAGGGGAATGCAGTTTCCCGAAGAGCACCAAATAAAGTTGAAGCGCATTAACACGTACATTTAAAGCAGTTAAACTATGAGTGTTATTTAAGGTAACACACTTGTCGTTACCAGCAATAAAAGCGAAACAGCCGTTTATGTCGTCATTATTATTATTTACCAATATACATGCGTTAGTTGTCGATAAACTTACATAGGCCGATCGACCAGACGTTTAAGTACTCGGATGAGAGAACATTGCAACTTAACGCCTGTTTCAAATCAAATGGTGAATATACGTCTGTAATTGCGCAACCTGTTGTTGAAACCTCGCCCGTATGTTAAACAGACGTAGCATTTAAGATAATTACTAAATGCAATAGCAGAAAGAAGTTAGCCACATACGAAGTTTTATGAATAAACAAATTACAGTCGCATTTATGCAAGCAGAAGTTGTCTGGAGACATTGAGCTTGAACTGAGGTGATGCAAGCAATTGATTGGTTGTTACCTTATTTCACTCTTCTGTTTACGTTTCTATTTTGTTTTGCCTCTATCTCTATATATATATATATATATATATATATATATATATATATACATATATGAAATGCAAGTTTTATTGAATTATTGTATTTTTCCCAGTGTAAAACAAAAGAAGAACATAAGAAGAAAATTTCTTATATCTGATAAAATTTTTGTTTTTGCACACAGGAAGGGTACAATGAATATATATATAATATGAAAAATATCTAAATTCATCCACGTACGTCCAGTAGTTCTTTTTCGGTGAAGGTATTGTTTTATTCCGCTTTAATGAGTATGCGTTTTACATATTGCATCGGACGTCCGTCGGCTTGCAATAGTACTCCTATGCCAATATCTGATGCGCTTGTGACAATTGCTATACTACCTATCGGGAAAATCAAAATATTGACATCTCTATCAATTTCTGCTTTCATAGTATAGACCCTTCTTTGGCCTCCTCTGTCTAACGAAAAGTTATCCTAGGACTTGTTAACTTGAACAATGGTCGTTGATTAACCGCCATTCCCGCGAGATAACGTTTGTAGAAATTTGGCGTGCCAATATACTAGCGCAATTATTTAATTGTAATGGGCACCGGATAATGCTTGATAGGCTGTGTCCGAATTTAATTACTTGCATTCTCCTGCTGGTACTGAATGGCTCAGAAGCCACATTTGTCAACATATCTAAAATTACAAATTTGTTGGCCATTTTACAGCTTTGGATAACGCCCGTAGCTGGGTACGAAATTGTTGTTCGGTAATTGCCCAGTTAAGAACATTACCAACGCACTCTGTTGTATAGAGTGTCGGGCATGGAAGAGTCCATCATTTTGAATACGCGATGCGTTCTTCTGACCAAATGGTACCCGTGCGAATTCAAAATGGCCTTCGGATATATGTACCATTACTTTTCAACGATCTTCAGGCCGAACGCCAATTTGCAAAAGTCATGCTTTTGGTTCTGCACGGCAAACCACTGGCTATCAACTAGCTGCAGGAACAGATTGCGCAGGTCCGGGCATTGGGTACAGTTCAGGTTTGGTCACCACATTTAATTGCCGGAAATCACCCGCCTTGTCGGAGCGAACCCACCTTTTTCGTCACGTAAACCATAGGAACTCGAAACAAGGATGAGAGTGGCTCCAGAACGCCTTCATCTATCATCTCTTGCATTGCCTCAGTGGCTGGCGATAATTTCTTAATAGGAGCACCATATGCTCTTTGTGGTTTATACCCTTTTAATTCTAGCCACAGTTTGAAACGTTCGATTGTGGGCCTGGTAAATTCGATGCAATGAGGGAGCTGAAATATAGTGTCGTATTGGCTTCGAAACTCGGACAGCCGACTTGCATTGGAGAGCTGTATATCGACTGTATTTAACTTTTTCTCTTCGGCCTTGAGGGGCACATATTTTTTATGACATTCAATGGCCTTGGCGAATTTTCTAATAGTCTAAATTCAATCAGGGGCATCTGGGTATTCGCTATAATACATCAAATAGAGAATATAGATAATCATTTATAACCAAATTAGTGCATCATTCGCTCACAGCAACCATTGCCGCGGCAGAAATCCGAGAAAAATTGCTATTGTAGATTGTGCCTTGTTCATTGGCCAAGCCGTGGGTAATACCGAAGCATCAAAACCATTATCAAATTTCATAAGCGCAAGCTGCCCGTTGAAGAGTTCTAATATTTAAACTTTATTAAAAATTCTTACGTGTGCCAACATTTCCCAGACCTTTTTTTTCGCGGGCCATCTGATTGTGAGTAGAATCTGGTGCTTTGCTGATTCTTTTCCGTCACCCCATTATTCTAAGTTCCCGAAGGGATTGTATTCTAAATTGCACCTTTGTTATTAATTTTCGTGAAGCAATGAACCATGTTGCCTAATTGAAATGGCTGATCTCTCGGAGAACTATACTGGATTGGCTGTTTCCTAGGCGATGTGTTGTTCACAGATGGTGTTCTTATACATTGAAAAATCCTTCAAACCACTGGTTGTAATCGTCCGTCGCAGACCCTCTATATCTGCCGCGAAGAATTCCTAGAAAGTATGTCGCCTATGCCGGCTGTAGTAACGAGGTTCCTCCATTGTATTGTTGACTCAAGTCTGATGGTAATCATTGCCGAAATTTGTAGAGCCTTGATTCATTCCTCCAGGCCCCATTACATGCTAAATAGAGCACTATAACTTGTGGGGTCTATTACAATAAATGTGATAGTCTCATGCGGTTGCAACTCTGGCAGAGTCTCATTTGGCTTGAATAAACACCGCTTGGTGCGTGCCGTGGTTTCCAGTGGCAAATCTCCCGATAGTATTGTAATTCTGTAAAATTTTGAAAACTTAAGGCTTGGCACTTAATGATCTAATACTCGCCGTTTTAATTATGCATACGTTAGATCTACTGACAATTCTAATTAGACTTCCATCATACGATGCATTAATTCCTGGACGACACGCGCACGATTGATGCTTCTAATGCGAAATTTTGAGTGTGTGCAGAGGCTTCAAATTTGTCGAACCACAACAGTGGCCTTTCCACACCCACAGGTACAAGCTTAAGCTTAAATTTGGATGAAGGGTGTAAATAACTAGTCGAGTCGAATGTACATACTGCTTAATATGAATTGGTATACTTCTGTGTTGAATTTCTCTTGTATTAACTTCAGGTCCATTGGAGCGTTCTCGGCTTCACAGGAGGCTACTTGTACATAAATGAAGCTTCATTTCGCATTTGTTGTTTATATTCTAGCTAAAATATTGGATGGAAAACTATTTCAAGCGTCTAAATTCAAACTTTCCATCAATACAAGTGCCCTGTACGCGGCAATTTTTGGCCATTACATGATGTTCCCAATAAGGACGAAATCGGTCTACTGGATGAATTGCCATTTCTGCACTACAATTCTTAACTTATTCTGACATATGTAAGTAATTACTGGGTCAGGTGCTTATATCAAGATCGCAACCTTGATTATAATAATTGTTGTCGCCGCCCACGCAACCGATGTTCGTTTAAGTAGGGGTTATGTTAAGTACAATTAAACTAATGAAAAACGCCAGCCTCTCTATGAAGTGCACACCATTAGTTGGATAGAAAATTCATGAATTTGGCATTTTCGGAACAGTACGGCTAGTGTGTTCTCTGTCTGTGTTTCATGAATTAATGGAATTAAAACAAAAATCAATTATTTTAATTGATTAAGTAACCTGTGACTCCACCTAATACTCTTTGAGAAGCATCTCTAAATTACACTTTCGTTATCCTTTCGGTTTGTTTACGTTCGTCTAGGTTCTGATGGTCGTAGTCTTGTCCAGCCATTTGCTGTGGTATGGCTCGGTTCTTGGCCTCTCCAACCAATAACGAACTCGAGACTCAGCAACTACGTAAATTCCGAATTTGAAGAGAACACGGATGAAGAGGATGAAGATATTAATGAATACACCGATGACGAGATCACTGACCAGGATGAGAACGAAATCGATTCATTTCTCATTGACGCAGCTGATGAGGATTATGATGATGAAGCGGATGGTGCTGTTGGCGGCGATTCTGAACACCAGGCTGGTAGATACTATTTGGAAGACAGCTACGATGATGATCAAAACAATACAGTTCTAAATGTCGATGGCAGTGGTAGTGTCGATTGTGATTGTTGCCGAACTGGTGCTGCGCCTAGAAAACGAGGAAGAAGAAGGCGAAGAAAATGGGAAGAGCCGATTTCTGTGCAGTCTAAGGACATTGCAACAACTACTAGTAACTCTTTGTCGTTGAGTCCGAACTCCAGTGCTGTTGGTGCTGCTGACACCTTTTGTCAACCGCGAGATCAGACGAATCCATTGCCTCTACCACCGGCTCCAGCGTCCAACACAGCCAACTCATCACAACAATCATTTTCGTTGTCTTCATCGTCATGCTGCTCATCGTGTGGTGGTCGACCGGACGAGACGAATGCTGCACCAGAAAATGCTTCCGCTGGTAATGTGGAGCGCGGCTAATCAGAAATGCTTATTGTTATTGATAACATTTATTACTGATTATTGTATGATCCCGTTTTGCATTTTTATGTTTTTGCTCCATAGGAAAAAATACTTCTTGATTGAGCCAAGTTCTGCTGTGTTAATAGTGATAAATATTTAGTTAATTATGCAAGTTGACTAGAAATAAATACTTATTCTCTATTTAGCTAATCGATAATTCCTTGCTTGGAGTTATTTAATTACGCATGTTTCCAAATTAATACTACCATGCTTGAAATGGCATTTATCTTTGTACGTGTAAGAGGGCACGTTATTTTCGATGCCCACTGGTGGAACTGACAAGCGCGTTAAGCATTGCCCACTCGCCTATTTAAGGCATTTAATTGGTGTCATCAATATTTGTTCTTCTGTATGTCGGTGTGGGTGTCGGTACTTTTTCAGTTACTTTTAGGAGCCTCACAGTCCGCTAGCCCTAGCTTTATGTTTTAATATCAAGTAATGATGTATTTGGATTCATTAGGAACTTTTTTGTTGTATAATTCTTCGACTAATGTATTCATTTCCCCTCTAAAATGTGCATGAATTATTTTAACAAAGACTAAATGTTCATATTTCTGCTTACCATACACTATTTTATAACCAAAATATATATTTTGGTTTTCTTGCATATATCGCCTCTTTAGTAGAAAAAAATTAAATAATTATTTATATTTAGCTCCTCAGGCTTGGTTTATGCACCTAGAATTCTGTTGAGCATTCTTCTGATTTGAATTTGTGCTTCTGACAGACAGTTTTCTGGCATTTAAATCAGCGCTAAAGAAAGCCATTCGCATGATCTCAGCCCTAAGGTTAGCCACTACAACAAAAAAGATTATAGTACTTTTCCCATGGTCAAAAATAAAAAGAACCTTTGTCAGATACAAAAAATATCTCTTAGTATTCTCCTAATGTATTAACAAAAAAAAGGTTATGAACTATTTCCAAAAATTCATCCAAACAGATTATTGAAAAGAAGAATTAGTGTCTAATAGAGATACGTTCAATCATTTACATGCACCATCAATAATTCAGGCTCAACGCCCGTTAATGCTATTTATGCCTGAACAAATTGTGCCGTAATTTCATAATCCGCAGCGCTACATATAGTTCTGGCTCATTTTTTCTTGAGTTTCACTGCTTGAAAACAGGATGCAACACCATTCTACTCAATTATGAGCGTTAACACATTGTTCCATCTGACACACATTTGATTTTCAATAGTCCTTCAATCTGTTTGTTAACCGTTTGATTGATTAGCATATTTATAAGGGGTGAGCACTCGCATTAAATTGGGCGGGATGCTTTAGATACCTCACGCTTATTCACTAGTTATTGCTGGTAAGATACTGTCTAAATAACGAACAGAAAATATTGGCAACATACAAAGCGCTGCGGATCATCAAATTTCAGTCAAATTTATGTCAATAGTAGAAGTATGCACGTGCTCTAAGCCAGCATGCTATTGACTGCACTTTGGCTTATTTTCAAAGATATATAAATACGTTCATTTATAGATGCTTGAGGAGAAGTTGAGGAAGAAATATTTCTTGTTTATATGAAAACGCCATTTATTTTTAAATCTGTAATAAATATCTTTAGGCTCCATGTCTAAAGGTAATCTCTTGGTTCGTTCTAAATTCATTATATAAAGGGCCATATATTTCGTTTAAAGTACACTATGGCAACGAATGGCTATTTCAAATTCGTATTTTTGCAATGCTTTCTGAGTATCTTAATAGAGAAAATATCAATTATTTCTTGATTCCAATGATGCCATTCTTATTAGAAAATAAATTCAGTTCATATTATATTATTACATAACTTTAATTTCAACAAAAGATTCGGCAACAAGCCTTTCGTGTTTCTCAACTCCTGGAGATGTTGCAGATGAATATAATTCGTTAAGCCTAAGTAGCGCTGGTATGGTGGCCATGTCGAGCGACCCGCGTTTATCCGCGAACAACTGTAGAACACCGACCGCTCTTCAACGCCAGGATAATAGTAAGTTTTTTTAGTAATTTAACTTGTTCAACTTTGGGTTAATTGCACGCGACCAGAATAAGTTAGCTCGCATTTGGAGTTTCTAATTAAAATCTTTTTTTGCTGACTAGAAAACGTTTTTATTGTTCATGCCAGATAACTTGATGAACTTCGCAGCGCGAGTCATGTACAATAAATATTCATTAAGTTGGCTTGGCCAGCGAGGTTCCTTGTTTATAGCGTGTAAACGGCCAGGGTTTTATATTAATTGTGTATTATAAACTATATTGTTCTGTCCGTAAGCATAGATAGTTCTTCTCTGAAGACAGGTGAGTCTTACACAATCGTGTTTGTAGTGCCGCTTCTAAAATTTTACAAGTGTTCCTCTCTTGGAAATAAAATTATAAATCCTCCGTTTACATTGCCGATGTCTGCCATATTTGGATATGCAAATCAAACACGAGCTCCTAAGAAAGTAAGTAGGAAGGTGATTGGCAGTTAAATCTTCCTATTATAAAACCACAGCTCTCTACATAATATGCAAAGTTGATTGGCTCATTATTTTGTCGGTCCTACAGTGATCTTTTGTAACATCGTTTGGCTCCAGGATGTACTGTATGGTACGGGTATTCAGGATGCACATTTTATTTACTGTTTGTAACTTTTTATTGTTTAACAATAACATCAAATGTAAGTCAATGTTAAATCTTGATATCCTTAATGTTGAAGCACATGTGCAAAAAACTCAGATATTGTTTAAACTGCTTTGGTAGGCTGCTCGTACGTCCTGCCCGCCTAGCCAATGAAGCAATTCCGGTGATTGGCTGAGACCACCAAAGCGCCGGTCACATACCTTTGGCTGGAAAATATAATTCGCGGTATTTATCATTTGATTGTCTTTTAGAAAAATAATTAATCTTAATAAACCAATTCTGGCCAATCTACGGGAATGTTAACGAGCGCATGAATGTAATATAGAGGCTTTTCCAATTCTACTTTAAAGGGAAACTCGATAAGCATAAGACATAAATATCCACTTGTGTTTACATGCGCTGTTAGATTGCACATAGTTAGACTGTCTTGGCAAGTTGCATCATTGGCCAGTTATTTGACCAAATAATATTTAATATCTAGGCGCTATTCAGATTTTTTGGCGACTATGAGCAATTTAATATGTTATTGACCATATTTAAGTTTATTTATTATCACGTTCCTCTACGACATCAAAATAAGGAAGAACCCGTTATGCATGATGCACTGCCTATACTGCCTTAAGAAATGTTGATTTTCTAGTGACAACATATATCTCATGAAAATCCTGCCTCAAATCTTATATGTAAAGTATATTTTTTATGGAAAAGGAAATATTTAAAATCTAGGGCTTATTTATCTTGAATATTAAACAGTATATTTTTTATGCGATGACATAACGTCGAATAATCGAGTGTTTAATTTGATTAAATTCTGTTTGTTGCGAAGAACTAATATATATGCAAGTATGTATTAGGTTTTGCGAACCTAGTAACAAATTTGTTCAGTTGTGACCAGAAGGATAAACCAAAGGCAGCATGAACGGAAAGTATAATCTCATGCACATTCGTTTCGTGCTTACTGGCGACTCATCAGTAGGAGCCGGTATTACGCCCTTTAACCAATATATATTTGGTCAAAGAATGTGGAATAATAGGACGGTACAATCTCCTAGACGAATGTGTAAACCTGCAATAGTGAAGCTAACATAATCTAAAGTCAACGACAATGCGACTTCAATGTTAACTCACACTATATAATATATATACCGAGTCTGTAAAGGATACTAACACTATGGCTATTGTGTTAGTATCTGATACCTTTTTGAAATCGATGAGTACCGGATACTAACACTATGGTTTCCGAGTCGGTACATGATACCAAACTGATGGATATAAATTTATGCTAAAGTTCACCCAAATTGAGAATTACAACAATTTCCGAACAGCTGTTACTCCAGTTAAACCATACACTCTGGCCTCATCGATATCAGTTATCACATTTCGCGGTAAGCATGACATCATTCAATTCAATATATTACAGTTAAATACTGTTTGCTGCGAAGACCTAATATATATGCAAGTAATTATTAGGTTTTGCGAACCTAGTAACAAATTAGTTCAGTTGTGACCAGAAGGATAAACCAAAGGCAGCATGAATGGAAAGTATAATCTCATTCACATTCGTTTCGTGCTTACTGGCGACTCATCAGTAGGAGCCGGTATTACGCCCTTTAACCACTATATATTTGGTGAAGAATGTGGGATAATAGGGATTTTGTTCTTCCTCGAAAATATCAGTCTTATACTAAAATCAATGTAATTTATATATATATATATATATATATATATATATATATATATATACTGAAGACGTAACATCGCTGCCAGGAGCTACGAGAAAAAGAAATTTTATTAAATGTGACAACTACTTCCTAAGCTGACTCCTGTGTATAGGAGTTCCCCAATTTTTTAATTCTTGAATTTCAATTTCACAAAACTGTTTTTTCGCAATAAATTACATCTGTTATCTGTGTTTCCTTTAACTTCGATTTTTACTTAGAACTTGGTGGTACTTCTGGCAGCGCTGTGCTTAATGGAAATGCTGAAATCCGAGCTCCAATTAGCATAAACGTGATCAATGCATCGAACAGTACAACATCCTCTGGTATACCAACTGGTACGGCACGCAATCGAGTATCAGCTAGCAAGGCTTCAGGTTTAAAAAGTGAAATAGAGGGCAGTCGCGACTGCAAATGTGCTACTCCAGAAGTTAGTCGGGACCATGGCGATAAAAGTAGTGCAGCAGTGTCATTGGCGCAGCGTACGAGTTCTGTTATGGGGAGCATTTTTTCCAGTTCGCGAAGATTGGGAACTTCCCGAGCTGCTGCT
The DNA here is from genome assembly GCA_029291075.1 of Eudiplozoon nipponicum. NCBI lineage: Eukaryota > Metazoa > Platyhelminthes > Monogenea > Mazocraeidea > Diplozoidae > Eudiplozoon > Eudiplozoon nipponicum. The sequence continues at coordinate 116,820 of JAQBSW010000951.1, forward strand.
ACTAGAGGTGCTTTGTCAACTAGTTTTAATGATTATCTCTCATTATTGCTTTACAACACTGGTTGGCGTGATTCATTGTGTGGATGATACTTATATACATATATATGTTTACAAGATTAATTGCGTTTTCTCTTTTATCGATTATGAATTTTATGCCGGCAACATATGCATACTCATATCCTGTCAATATACTTTAATTCAATAAAACATCCCAAGATAACACGGTGCCGGTCTTATAATTACAAGTCGGGCTAGCTAGTTGTAATTTGAGGTTAACTGCGATACGTTTGTGGATCCACCTGTATAGGAGAGTGAAAAGTACAAGTTTTAGAATGTTGAAAATATCGAGAAATGAATTTCTTCGATGGCATAGCAAATGAGGACATACTTGACTGAAACAAATGTCCTTGGATGCGATTCTCAGCCGCGAAACCAAGTGAACTTCGGTCCAAATCATGGTTGCAGAAATTTTAGTTTCTATTTATGAAAGACCAATAGGGATAAAACTGGATTGGTAGATAATTTGCATTTGCTATCCCATTCAATTTTTATCTTATACTGGTTATATATATATATATATATATATATATATATATATATATATTGTAGCAGTAGTCACCATTGATACCGCGAACGCTCCAATTGTCCTATCTAGAGCTGACATAAATTCACCAGAATTCCTCGTAGAAGTGCATGAATAAGAACGGAACAGTCAACATAATAATGGAAACCGCCTACGAGCCACAGAAGTGAATATACGAGCAAACTCCTATAAATAATTGATTAAAAATAAATCATTTTGTTGAATTGAATGAAATAGCTGCTGGCTGATTGTAAAAATTTTGTCTGCACAAATGAACGCTCTGGCTGCGGAGTTAGGAATAAATAAGTCTAGGCTAGACGTCACAATTATAAGAAACTCTGAGGGAATCCGCATAAACGACCCAACCACTATAGATGAAGTCAACACACATATTATATATATATATATATATATATATATATATATATATATATACATATGTGCGTCTGTGATTTGTTATGCATACAGGAACACAGCTGATTTCTATATAAAATCTTTGCGGTTAATTACCATATAATTTAAGTTATTTTTTCATTTTCGTGGATATACGTCTTTTTATTATTTATCATTTAAAGAATTGATAAATGTTTTATTATCTTGTATTGTTAAGTGTTTTCTTGTTTCTAATGTTTCGATTACCTAATAACTTGGACTTCTTATATAATCGGTATATATTGGTTTTAGCGACTCTTTATTTTAATGAGATATAATTAAGATGTCTTGCTGCTAATTTGTCAAAAGAATTTAATTTACGGCCTTAGGTCGGATTTATCGCCTTTGTAGTGTTAATTATTTTATATTTATTTATTTATGAGGCGTCTGAACTTGGCTACCTGGTTAGTTCATTTTTAATTAAAGTTAGTAGAATTAAAAATTTGCTGTATGACTGCCGGTAAATGCCTAAACAAACTTGTGAACCTTGGTTTGAAATTTTCCCAAGCTTTCAAGTAGTTGAAAGGCATTGGTTCGGTAGAAATAAGGCTTTGTCTGACTGAACTTAGATAGGCTGATGTTTGCGTGTATTACGTTCAGTGCGTTTTGGATGCTTTTGAGTACCCTATCGGCTTTAGTTTCATAACTCAAAGCATATACAAAGGCTTCCTTGAAAATTCTTTGTTCATTTCCTTTTTGCTGTCAGTATGAGAATATTCGTTTTTCATTACTTTTAGGTGGTTGTGTCCCTGGTTCGCTGTGTAAATCATTTATTAGCTAGTTGTCGCAACATATAAGACGAAGTATTAGTCCTTAGCTGTATGCATTTCTTTCTTGAACCTTATTGTTGATTATTCATAACCTACGAGTATGTCGTCTAACCGAAGAGACTTCGCCAACTGTCACTTTGAGTTGAGCGCGAAATACGAATATTTGATTCTGCGTTTTGCCTGTAAGTAACATATACTACCAAAATATTTTTTTGCTCTCCATCATTCTGCACTCAATGCCTTCTGTCGGGACTCCTATATCTCGGTTATAGTTTTCTAATTGAATTAGTTAAACAAACAATTTAATTATAGTTACTGAATTGTTAATGGATTCTATTAGTTTAATACATACACTTTTCGCTCACTCCATAAGAACTAAATTCCGTCACACCTCCAGATTGTACTGCCGGTTTGAAATTTATCATTATTGATGGTTGCTGCCTGTTCTCAAAATTTATTTGCCGAACTGTTGTCATTACCAGCGTAATTATGAAATACTTAATTAAGGTGATCTTTTCATGGCTGCTCGCACTCGCACGAACGTAATTTTCTGCTCACTTAGACTTGATAAATAATAATTCTTGGAAGGTTGGTCAGATTGCAGGACTTGTTTAAATGATACCTGGCCGTAGTTTTGCTAGGTGGTGCGAACGGTTAAATATAATTGGATTGGCTTTTATTTCAAGCTCACAAACTTGATTTACACAATTGTTACCACCACCCGTGCAATCATTGATTTTTTTATTGAATGATACCTTGTTCATCTACACAGACAAAGCTGGTGCCAATCGCTGTCACAATCGTCTCTCGTCATATACAACTGCGCCCAATATTGGCAATCGAGCGGAGGCCAAAGAGTCCGCGAAGACATCCGTATCCGCAGCTTCTGCTTCAGCTGGTGCATCTTCAATGACCACCTCTTCAGCATTGTCGCTAGCGAGTTTGACCAGTTCCACGATCAGTGCACAACTAGAAAAGCGATTTTCTCGTCAACCATCCTCACAAACACCACTAATATCACCACCGAGTGGTACTGGCTATTGTAAGTTAATGAAATTAAATAGTTTTCGTTAAACTGTAATCAATGTTTTTCACCGGGTAGCCTATATCTGTTTAGATCACTTGTCTATTGTAAAGCGTCCATTAGTTCAGTTTAGATGCATTCAGTCGGCTTATTAGCTTGCTACAGTGACTAGTTTAATAGAATTCTATTTCCTTGGATTTTTTAATGCAGGACAGTCTTCTTTTGCCACGCGGATTAAACTTAGGTAGTTTATCCTAAAGTAGACGGTAATCCAATAGATTCCCTAAGAATGAAGAAATTTATTTGTCGTTTTTGCGAAAGCGCTATGCATAAGTTAGCATAAAATATTGTCTTCGTCTACATTTGTCAAGTGCTAATCCGTATTCCGTGTGAAAACTGTTGGAAAGTGAATAAAACTGCACAAATCCTGTTGGAAAGCTGTTATAGTGGGTGGCGGCCTGTAATTAAAGTCGCCAGAATCTGGAACGCAATGAACGGAAAGTTGGAGCAAGCAAAGGCCTTTTTATTAAGAATAAAATTCGAACGTCTGTTCTCGATTTCTACCATCGTTCACGCTCTTCAGCAGGTGTCAATTGCCTAGCGGCTAAAAATGAGAGGTCGCCCAATTCCGTTAGCTTTGCAAGGAGTAAGGGTGCAGTCATTCAGTAGACAAAGAACAGTTTTTGGTGATTGTGGCTACTGTGTGCACAGATAAGATGCCTTAGTGTGATTTAATCCGCCAAAGGAATAAGGATGTCTCGAATCTCCAATGCGCAGCATGTGAAACGCTTCCACCATTTTTTCGATACGCTAAAGCCAATCATGCGATTATGTATAACATTTTGTTAATAGTGACAGAATGACTGCCTTAATATCGAGGTAAAGAATTAGCTGCTATTTGTGCAAGGCTGCTTAAGGCCGAGGTTCAACATACTCGGCGAAATAACTCAATGTCTTTTTGAGCCCCTCTACGTCGGTGACATTTAACCACCACTTTCTTTAATGTATGTAATTGGCTATTGATAATCTTTTTCCTCATTAAAATAATGTAGCGGGCGTTCATCTTCTAGCTTTCTGTAGCATACTTGAAGATAAGACCGTATATATGTCTGTAGTCCAATTGGTTTCGTTAATGGTAGCTATGTATTTTCTTAAATATTGCATTTTAACATTGACGTATTTGCAATCGTTTGCTTTCAAATTTCTGCCCAAAAATTGTGGCATCGCCGCATGTGCAGATATTTTCCCCGCCACATTCTTCGAGAGCCTTTTCTGTAATCGATTCCGATAACTAAAGCTATTTGTGCATATTTTAGCTCGTAATTTCAAGTTCTGAAAAACAATGAATCCGGTGTGTGCTTAATAATTTTTATTTAACATCATTTCGGTGTTTTAGGGTAATTTCTATTGCTCCAAATATAAGATGTCCTTGCCTAACTCGTAAAATTTGGTATTGTAATTATTAACATTACAGCAAACAATTTTTTGGATACTAATACTTTATTTATTTGCTAAACAGCACGTAACTTATCGCATCCGCCTGATCGCGTTTCGGGTGGCATCAGTGGAGTTCCTGCTAACGATTGTCAATCGCGCGTCCGTCTAGCTTCGCCGGTACTTCAGGCTACTACATCTCAACAACATCACAAATCATCACGAATCTCTTCTGTGTATTCAGCTGTCTCACCCCCGCCCGATGAATCAAATCAACCTGTCGAATGTACTGAGTCAACGAACTCCATTGGATGTGAGAATTTTGGTGGATCAGAAGCTGGTTTCTCAGAATCTTGCGACAGAACCGGTGGTGTAAGAACTCCTAAATGTAATTTAGGAACCGGTGGACGTGTCTATCTGACGGCTCCAGAGAACCGAATATCTACAAGCTCTTGTGGTTCTGATCAAGCTGTGTCGACTTCCGATGACCGAGTATGAAAATCTTGTTATCGCATAGTTTAAAATATTTGGTTTAATAATTGTAGAAGTTGTGAAATACTTGTGCAAGTACAGCATATATTCTTTAGTTAACGTAAACATAACAATACCATACAATTACAAGACCGTCTTGGTCGCTAGTAGTTTTATTGGCTGAATCATATGGTTCACTACACAGAACAATTAACAAATATTAAAGGAGTTAGGCCATTTGTTAAAATTATACTTACCAATAACAAGACCCACTCCTGACGAATCGAGAAGCGATATTTTCACTGTTATGACTTTTCCTTCAAATTCGTGTCTGCATAAAAACGTGCATACACATACATAGTTGATGTATTATGTGTAATTCATGCAAAGTATTCTTTGTTTATAAACTTTTCATTTGTAAGGCGATTGATAACAGTTCTTCGTGTCGTAGCAACCCAACTCGAACACATCAGCCGAAGAAACGTGAGAAGCTCCAACGTGGCGCTGGTGCCAATGCTAGAAGTAGTGGAAATAAAGCGGTTCGTCTGAGCGGCGGTGATGCTGGGAAACAGTTTTGTCAAACCGAATTAGGCGTCGAGAATGATACACATTGTTGCAGTGATTTGCCAAACGCAAACGTTAACAAATCCGAAACCATCTTTTCATCAGATAGACCGGTTCCGGCTAGCCGGCCATGTTGCCTCCTTTTGGATACAGGTCACGACCGTCTACTTGTGGTTGATGTTGAGACTGGCCATGTACAGCACACATTCACGAGTGAGGCATTTCGGGGACAAGCGGCTACTGGCATGGCATATGTGCCTGATGTTGGTCTGTGGGTCACAAATTGGCGCGCTCGTCAGCTGATGTTGTTTGACTTGCGTACCGAACAGGTAATTGTTAAATTTTTTTTTTTATTTTACCTTATTTAATTTTATATTTCTGTAGTGTTCTATATTTCTATAGTTGAAATTTATTCCACTGTTTTTGAGCCATGCTCTCGCAGATCGACTTTTGAAACCGTAATATACATTTTAACAAGTGTGCCTTAACTTCATGTGCTTATGCTCCTGTTCAGGGACACTGTGCAAATTTGTGTGGCGTTAATATGGTTAAAACACACATTTGTCTCAATCTTAGCGTGACGTTGACTAATTTTAGCGGAGATAGTAGTATGCATATATATATATATACTATTTGTCTATAAAACATGTGCTCCTTAAATAGGCTCTACTTTGTCATTAAATTATATGTTGTTCATTCTGCAGATAACCTATAGGATAAGCTGTCCTAAATTCGTGGAACCGACCTCTCTGTGCCTGTGCCCTGTCACCGGTCGTGTGCTTGTTGCCGACAATGGAGCCGGTTGTATATTTGCCTGTGCTCCCCGCCTACCGGGCAATTCCTTGATATCTGCTAAAACAGTATGCCGCGACTCAAGTTCAGTTGTACAATCCTATGAACATCAACAGGAGGTAACCGACTCACCTGAGGTCAGCGTACTGCTTGGTGGCTCTGTCGATGCCAGTGGGCGTCGGGGCGCCACATCTAAACACAACATTCAGGGACGTAGATCTGGCGTTAATCAGCCGCTGACTGTTGGTTCAGGTGAACCTGTTGGCTTAAACACTGACCAAGTATGTCGTCGAGTAACGGGTCTTTGCGCAACACCCAAGGGTGATATTATACTAGCGGCTGGCTCATTAATACACGTAAGTAAATTTTGCAATTAATTGTCATTTATTTAGCTTCATGTACTTTATTTTCTAAAAAATTTCATATAACTCCCCGAGTGGCAGATTTTTAGGCGGTCTTCCCTGCCGATTTATTATATTTTTTGTGCCTGCTGCAGGAATATTTATGAACTATTTTACTTCGTATTTAATCAAATTATATTTAATTCGTTTTCTTTGCTGATAATTTTTTATTTCATAATCGAAATCAACACTGCTGTTTAAGTTTATATCTGTGTCCATTGATACATCTTTGATGTTGCCCAACGCTTTAGACTTCCTTAATTACAAATCGTATCCAAACTCTTCTTTAAAGAAACGAATTTAGTCGGATTCCCCATTGGCAAGTTTAGCCATAAAAAAATTCACCATGTGATTTAAAGTATAGAGTATAGATAAGAACGAGTAACCGAAAACGGCAGAACAATATATAAGAAAAAATGCATTAAGCATCCATGCGTATGTATATGTAGATTTTTAGTTACTGAGGCCCTTGTTTGTGAGTCTGAAATTAAAATATAAATAGATGCTTTGGAACGAGGTTACCGCATTTGTTTAAATCTGTTATTGGCAGCATTGTACTGTGTATTGGTTATTAGAGGCCTGAGGAAGGTACTGAAAATGAGGTACCAAAACGTTTTCCAATCAACGAAAATTAGATCGTACCTCATTTACAGTAGTTAGTACGAATGATGTTGAAACCTTCTGAGTGAGGGTACGCATCCGCACACAGCCACCACGAAGATGAACTCAATGGGTACTTGGACACGGGGATCAATCGGATCTTTGCGAAACTGATAGAGAAAATCTACTACAGTGGATACTCTAAAGGCTTTTATGTTGTTTTATGTAAATTATTTACGCTATAGTTTGGTATAAAATTTCCATAGATGCCAATATATTTTTACTTTTCAATTAATTATTGTTTCACAGATTTACTCTTCAGAGGGTAAACATCTTCTTGATTTAAGTCCACCTGTCTCAACGAGTTCCTCCTCAATGCAACCGAGTGGTAGTAGTGGTAGTGGTGTAATAGCTGCATGTTTTCAGCGCAACTCCACAAATAGTTTGCCGTACTATGCTTCGTTGGGTAACACTGTTACACCTGTCTCGCCAACAGCTACCAGTTCTGCAACTCTACGTAGTCTGTCAACGACGTCAAATACATCATCGTTAACTGCAGTCGCGCCACGAGGTCATTTGGGTGGAGTCACACTCGGTTATCCGCCATCACCTTTTACTGTTGGCTCATTCTTAAAAGGTCGACGACCTAAAATATATAATTTTGAAGAGGCTACTGCCAACCTACTTTACAGTGTTGACCAGACAGGTGGATATGGCCATTTGCCTTACAATCAAGGTCGGCCTAGTTTTATTGGTCACGATTCAAGTGCCCCTTGGCTACATAAAACAGATAGGAGTTATCGTTGTAAAAATGAAGAAGATTACTTTGAAGACGTAGATGATGATGATGGCCTTGGCGTGTGTTTGTTGGCCACTCATACAGACCGCAATCGTTCTGGAATTATTGTTTGGCCCGAACCGGCTTGGAATCCAGAGATTGTATTGCACAAGCATAACCAAATTGCGCAACCAATTTCCATGGCACCATCGGGCCAAGCCTCCAATGGCTCGCATGAAAATACGCAACCAGGCAACGTGTCATCTGGTGGACTTCATATCAATACTTCTTTGGATGAAAGCGATGCTTCCCGATTGGCTGGTTTTTTTCCCGGTTCTGCTTCGTCTTTTGGAATCACGGGTTCATCAATTGGTAGCCGTCTTGGCGTTAATACTCCGGTTATTAACTCTGCTAAATGGTCACCATTGATGATGTCTAGTGGACTGATGATTGGCAATGGCCTAAGTAGTACACCAGTTTTGAACAACACGTTATTTAACGGCAGTAGTGGCATCTTGAGACATTGTATATCCTCCAGCGAAGACAGGCGTCTACTAATGGAGGCGGTATCACAACCATACTTTTTGGAGACAGAACCCCCATTGCGCCGATTGGCTGGTCTAACAGCAATGAGCAATTCACGTAGTTGCGTTGTTGTTGATTTGGGTGGCCAAACTGCTCATCACATCCGATATGCTTGAATCGTTTGAGGTGTTTGCGTGCAGTTTATTTATAATACCGTAAGAGTTGTAAACCAACCTACCCCATTAGAATTTCGTCCCCTGTTAATTGCAATGTTATTTTGTAAATGTAATCTTAAAAACGCACAATTATACACACAGATGTTCATACTGTATGCGCCTTATTTAACTTACTTTAATTTCACTTCGAAGTGTCAAGCTGAAATGGTAGAAGGCCATATTTTCGCCCGGAGACAAAATACAACAATTTTGTAACGGAACTTTTCTACCTGCTGTGTTAGTATCTCTATGATGGCGCCCTAGAAAGCGAATAAATATCATGTCATTATGCATGTAAACATTGTTCTGGAGTCCCTATACTTTGCACTCTAACGATTTTGGTGTTGTAGGATCCAAGATTGTGAACGTACGCTTGTAGTTGTGCTCTCTTTGATTGCGAAGTCACATTTTCGTTCGGATTGTACAATTATAAAGCTATTTATGTATTTTTTTCCATTCTTCTGTTTTTACATCAAAGGGCTGGGGCCATATGTTGAAGGCATTGCTCTTTCAAAATATGGCATCAAATTTGCATATTTTTTGCCAGTACCTTACATGTATGAGTATATGTGTTTGTAATGGCATACAAAGTAGCCTGTTCGTGGTTCGTTTTGGAACGATGTTTATTCCAATGTCAGCATAGAACATAGGTTTAATCCCAGTGGCGTATGTGCTTCGTGCAAATTGGCTACTCATTAGTAGGAGTCGAAGCTTCACATTTTGCACATATTAGCGGACCGAATAAGCTGCTCGCGTGGGACTTAATGCGAACTATCATTCGTGAAATGCTTTTAAGAACGAAACAGTTTTTCATGTTGATTCAGTATAAACTCCTGCTCCTAAATGAAATAACATGTTAATTGTTAATCAATACCTCAGAGTTGTGTGAATTCTTCATATTTTTTAAAGTTTAAAGCAACTTTTTGATTTCTGCACTAAACCGATTTTACCATATTGATTAGTAAATTACAAATCCGCAGGAGTTTTAACTCAATAATGTCCAAAGGTCTAATTTATACTTGGCATGAATTGTGAATTCAGAAATTTCATTTTCAGTTTCTGGTATCCTGTACAATAATTTTGCGAACGCTAATAAAAGATACATGTGTGTCAGCACTAATTTTATTTGTCCTTATCTTAAGCAAGCTTTTTGCGTCACAATAGAGATTTTGAAGAATCATACAACACTGTCTTGCGACGGGTCGCCGTAGAACTAATTTGTCCCTACACAGAATAATAAAAAAGTAATTTGGAACTGCTATTTCACGATGACTTCATTTTTTTTAAAAATCAGGCAATATTTGTCTGACAATATGGGCCTCTTCGGCATTGAAATGCACCGTTGCTGTTTGCGGTTTAATCAGACGTTTTTCTTACCTTTCCGTCTGTTAGTTTATATGATTTAAAAATTTCATAAGGCTACGTGTTTTTATCACTTTACGGCATCTTCCATTAATTTACTGATAAACACAAGATAGGACGTGGTTCTTATTCGCCTTTTGTCTTTCACAAGGCTATTTGTATAAATTTTTATTGCTCCAATTCTTGGAGATATTTCCGTGATCGAACTTAGTATTTTTACGAATGAAATGAAGTTCACAGGCAAGCTTCATTAAGATTATCGTTACTCTTGATGCAGTCTTTTAATAACCGTTTTTATGTATATATATATATATATATATATATATATATATATATATATATATATATATACATGATGACTACAGTTATAACGAAATGCAAGGAGACAACGAAGGTAAACAAAAAGCCAGAACTAAAATTTATATTTTTGGCCATTTAAATATGTCCGTCATTTGTAGAATATTTTCGAATAATGTTCACTTCATTTTCCACTGAAACAAACGCACAAATATCCGATATGTTTGCATGTCCTTTATGGTAGTTTGTCTAAGCCACGAACTGTGATGTTGTTCGGGATCTTTTCTTTTACTTGCTATGTCATATCTACTGTAATTTGAGCGATGTGTACAATTGACTTCGCACTTGAATCGAAGATGATCATATATGTGTTCGATAAATTGAAAATGCTTTGGCATGAAAGAAGTCATTACCTAGCGTCTTCATAGTATTT